>VMDO01004135.1:0-97912 GCA_007922755.1 Pedetes capensis
TTTTTTTTTTTTTTTTTTTTTTTTTTTTTTTTTTTTTTTGCGGTGCTGAGGAATTGTACCCAGGGCCTCACGCATACTTTTGTTTTAAATTTTTATTTATTTATTTATTTACTTATTTAGCTTGGAGCCTGTTCCTGAGAACTCAGGGGTCTGGGGGTGCTTTTCTGTTCCAGTGGGACTGGGCCTCAGGCAGATCACCAGGTAAGTATCCTGTGAAACGCAAACTGTAAACACCCCACAGCCAGCCCCTCATCATTTCCCCTGAGAGCAGGGTTGTTAGTCTCTGTAATATCAGAACCCCACTTTAGCTAGAGGGGATAACAAAGCACTCAGGATTTCTTAAAGATGACAGATACAGATAAGTCTCATCGTCTGAGACTCCCAATGCATTGTTGTTATTGTTAGGTGCAGTGAAATTGGGTCTGACTCATAGTGACCTTATGTACAGCAGAGCAATACTGTGCCATGCCCAACGCTATGTCAGTGCTTCTCTGCTACTTAAAGGGTTTTCAATGGCTGGTTGTTTTGGGAGTGCACTGCCAAGCCTACAGCGTCCGGTAATCCTAGGTGGTCTCCTGTCCAAAGATTAACCAGGCACAACCCTGCTTAGCTTCTAAGATGGGACACCTGAGTGGTATGGTTATAGACCCCAGTGCATTACAAAGAAATGCTAAAGTTGCCTTGCAAAGAGTATATTTTTTAAAGTTTGATACTTTCTCTTCTTAAAATTCTTAATAAACAAAGCACAATGCAATGTAATTGTGTTGATCATAAGTTAGTTTTTAAAACCAAATATTAACACTACAAGAAAGGAAATGAGTCCAGATAATGAGACACAAATTTAAAGCCATACAGAAAATCTTATGTATTGTCCATCCTTGAGTGTCTTTCTCTAATTATGTATAAAATAATATGTAGAGTTCATGTTTAAGTATTTACATCTAAGACTTTTTGTAGATGTAAACTGATGCCAAATGTCTCTCATTAGCCTTTCTCACAACTCCTATTATTTCTGCTAGTGACCTTTTTATTTTGTTGTTGTTGTTAGGTGCCATGGGGGCTGTGTCTGACACATGGTCACCCCACGTACAACTGGCAAAACAGTATTGTTAGTGCTTGCAATACATAGGGTTTTCAATGGATGATTGTCTTTTGGGAGCTGTTGCTGGGTCTTTCTCCCAAGCTGATAGCACTGGGTATTCCCAGGTGGTCTTCTGAGTACTCACCAAGCCTGACCCTGCTTAGCTTCTGAGATCTGATGAGATTGGACCCCCCTGTGGTATGGCTGCAGGCTTTTCTTGTTTTACTGATGACAAAGTGGAAGCCCAGAAGGTGAACCACTCTATGTAACATTTCCTAACTGAGTGGCAGAGCCAGGGCTGGAGCCAGAGCTCTTCTTTCTAGTGTCTTCTGGACTGTGTGACACTGGGCATTCTTTCTTTCTCTTCCATGCAGTGCTTTGGAAGAGGGGCTTACTCTTTTGACTTTTTTTTTTAATAGGAAAGAGTTAATTCTGAGCAGAAGGGAGCTCACTCATTCAACCAGACATTTTCTTTTGAGCACTTACCTGAAAAGCTGTATTCATTTCTTTATTCTTTCCCTATTTAAAGTTCCTATTGTTAAGTAGCAGAGCATCCCAAAACATAATGGCTTAAAAACAATAATGATTTCTTCACACTACTTGCATCACGAATATTGCTCAAGCTTATCAGGGCCGTTCTGTCTCATCTGGGGCAGGCTCAGCTGGAAGTTCCCAAAAGATGTTGTTTTTCCAGTGTTTCATCTCTACTTCCCCATGTGGCTTTCCTTGTCCATATGGTGTCTCATCATTTAGTATGCTGGCCTAAGGTTTTATAAAGCTGGACATGTGGCTTCCTACTTTGAAAATAACAACTTTGAAAACAAAACTCTTAAAGGCCTCTTGAAGACCAGAGGCCAGAGTGTCTGGCCTCATGACCAGAACTGGCAATGTGTCAATTCCACCATAGTCTGTTGCTCACAGCAACAGGTAGGAGCAAGATCACCTTTGTGAGAGGGGGAAGAGAACTCCTCTTTTGATGGTTAATGTGACATGCATGTATAGTGTGGGAAGGAACTGTTGGGAGCCATCTTTGGATACTATTCACTGCTCTCTCTTAGCAAGTATTTGGTATTTCTTTTCTGAAGACCAGAACACATTACTTCTTTCAAACTTGTGTTTATTTTAAAGCATAAATTAGAACATGAGTTGCACATATGCTTACCCACTTGGTTCTTTTCCTTATTGACTAAAGATAGAACAGACTTGTTCTAAATAGGCTTCAGTTAGTGCAGAATATGTAGGCCACCCCTATAGAAACTTGCTTCATAATCAAGAATTCATGTAATGTTTTAATTTTTCATTTGTTTCAACCCTCCTGGTATTAGCCAATAAAAGGAATTATAGTTTTAATAAGTAGTTGACACAGCTGATTTTATCGATTTTAATAAATAATCAAACATGCCTAAAAGCAAAAACATCAAACAGATGATATAAATCCCTAAAACCTTGCCTGTGCTAATCATGCAACTCAGTTAAATGACCAAGATAAAAACAGATTAGTGTCATTAAGCAAAAAAAGAACATGCACCAATTACAGAATGTAAGTCTTATCAGGTTGCTTACTAAAAACCTGAAATATAAAATGAACAGCTGTGCTCAAACCCATTCATGATATGCTACAGCCTCTTGTTTTAAATAGTTATTCCAGGGACACTAGTCACTGCAGCATGTGGAAGAGCCAGAGAATGTGTATTGATGCCTACCCTTGTTAGCTTTCCATCACCAATAACAAAATACTGGAGACAATCAACTTATAAAGAGTAAAAATGGCTGGGTGTGGTGGCTCATGCCCATGATCTCAGTGACTTTGGAAGTGGAGGCAGGAGGACTGTGACTTTGAGGCCAGAAACAGCCTGCATAACTTAGGGCGACCCTATGTCAAGATAAAGTAAAAAATGGGCTGAGAGTGCAACTCAATGGTAGAACACTTGCAAAGCATGCGTGAGGCCTTTGATTCTGCCACCGGGTACTACCAAAAAATAAAGAGTAAAGGTATATTGTTGCTCACAGGTTTGAGGTTTCAGTCCCTGATTACTTGATCCTATTCTTGTGGGCTTGTGGTAAGGCAGCAAGGCATGGTAGGAGTGTGCAGTGGAGCAAGAACCACTCACCTCATGCCCAGAAATTAAAAGAGAGTGAGAAGGAGCCTGGAGTCTGATGTTCTCCTTCAAGGGCACACCCGCAGTGAGCTATATACCTTGCTATTGGCCATACCTCTTAAAGGTTCTATTGCTTTCTATAATACCACCTTGGAGACTAAGCCTTTAACATGTGGGCCTTGGGGGACACAGTCAGGATCCAGTCTGTACTATGAGCTTTCCGTTATTGTGTTCTCTCCTTTGCTGTTCTAATGAGCCATGTAAAGTTTGACAAAGATAGAAACTGAGACTCAGAGAGATAAAATAAGTAGTCCAAGGATTCATAGCTAATGAGTGGTAGAAGTGTGATTCAAACTCAGGACTTGGTGCTTAACCAAGTCCATGTGATTTCCACTCCTCCCATGCAGCTTCTCAAATAGAAGAAAAATCCTACTACTCAGGTTCATCCCTGAGCCCTGTCCTGTTTCTCCTGTGTTATTGTCGAACTCTCATCACAGCACAGGGAGAGGATGGATGCTATTCTTATTGATGCCATTCTATCTCCTAGGGTTTCTTTCTTTTTTTTTTTTTTTCTTTTTCCTGTGCTACGGATTAAATTTAGGGCCTTGTACATGCTACACAGGTGCTCTACCAGTGAAATACATCTTCCACCCCCAGATGTCTTAGGATTTGTTAAGCATCCTCAATTCCTTGTTAATAACTAATTGATAATGCCGTCATATGTAATTTGTCATGAATAATTGGTTCCTGAGAACTATATATGATATAGAGTACTGGATTTTACACCTTATGGTTCTTTACCTTTGTGATACTTTCAAACCCTTTCGGCACTATGATGAAGACTATGGGCTCTTAATGCATAGAGGATAATACCAAGGAAACCAATTTTATTAAGTGCAATTTAATTTATGTGCCCAACTTAAATTAGTTCCAGTAAAACCAAACAACAATAACAACAAATTGGGGTAGGGATGAGTTTTACAGCCTTAAAGAAGTAAACCAGGGGATAGCAAACTTTGGTCTAAGTTTGTCCCATCACCTATTTTTTGTAAAGTTTCTTGGAACACTATTATTTTTATTCATTTATATATTGTCTATGGCACCTTTCTTTTTGTTTTTTTTTTATTGGAAATTTTTAATGTATACCTTAATGTGATTCATTCTGACATGCTTTTCATTGTGGCATTTCCATATATGCATTTTGATGTACATTATTCATATAGGTGCCCCCTTACTCTCTTGTATGCTTTCCCCTCACCCTCCCCATCTAAGTCTTCTCTATCATTTACTTGGTAATATTTTTCTATATGTCCTTGGGTTCCAGTTCTGTTTAAGATAGAAACTTTTTCTGTAGTGAACTTTGTTTTTATCTTGTCAGAACAATTGCATGCATATTCTAGACCATATTTATTAACACCATTCTAAGGAGCCAGAAAACAAAGACAAGAGGTTACCAATTTGCGTAGGCAGAGCAATGCAGGTCTTCCTAGCTCTTCCTCAAAACTCCATTCCAAGTCTCCTTTGAGTGTCAAGCATTTGGCTAAAGCTTTGAAAGTACCTATTGTTAGGGTCAGACCAATGACATTCTTAGATTTAGGATCCTTTTCCGCAGCCCTAATATGTGAGTGGAGAGCGTATGTTTTTTCAGTTAGTCACTTGGAGTATGTATGATTTATCTATAGCCTGAACACAAACCAAATTTGACCCAGAACTACTCTCATGCAATACAAAGTTTAAGAGAGTAAAGACATCTCAGAATTGTATATGATACTGAAATGAACATAAAGACTTTTTTTATTTTGGAAGTGAAATCAATTGGTTAAGAAGTGTCCAAAAAAAAAAAAAAAAAAAAAAAAACCTATGGGCATTTCAGTTCCATTTTTCTATTAGCAAAGAAAACAAAGATTGGGAATATCTGATAATGCCCATTCAAACATGACCTGGGAGGGAATCCAAGAACCCGGACTACAAAACAAATAAATCACTTGCTGTTATGAATCATGGAAACCAGTGATCTCAGACCTAAAGAAGGAAATAATTACTATTCACATGATGTTTTAAAACACAGTAAAGAGAGACCTGTGGTAACTTATTCTGGAAGTATCAGAGGGAATAAATTCCCATTGGTGAATGCATCCTGGCAGTCAGAAATGCCAGTACTCTTGGTTAAAAAGGCACCGTTGACTTTTGGGCCAGAAGAGACTGGGATTAGTGTGAATAGTCTCCACCCCCTCGTGACAGCTCTCTGCCTGACAGACCCTACTGCTTACATCCTGGGATCCTGAACAGGTGCAACTCAAAAGTGCAATCAGGAACCTCAAATTACTTTCAGGAAGCTGTTATCTTTTGGCCTCTAGGGAAACTAACACCTGCTTTACCTCAACAGAATAATGGTTCCTCAAAGATGTTCCTTTCCTAACCTCTGGAACTTCTGAATATATTGGCAAATGTGACTTTGTAGATGTGATTAAATAAATTAAGGATCTTGTGATGGGGTGATTACACTGGATTATCCTGGTAGGCTCCATGTGAAGTGAAGGGAGGTAGGAGAGTCAAAGTCAAAGGCAGACTTTAAGACAGTATGTTTCTGACTGAAGATAAAGAAGGAGCAAAGCCAAAGAATGCAGGAAGCCCTTAGAAGCTGGAGAATGCAAGGAAACAGATTCTCCTCTGTAGGCTCCAGAAGGAACACCACCATACAGATCCACTTTAGATGTCTAACTTGTTGTTGTTGTTGTTGTTGTGTGCCGTGGAGTCAGTATCTGACTCACAGCGACCCTCATAGGGTTTTCAGTGGCAGACTGTTTCGGGATTGCCTTGGGAGTGGATTGCCAGGTCCTTCTCCCATTTTTGCGGTGCTGGGAATTGAACTTGGGACCTCAGAGACTGCAGCACAGCACTCTACCAACTGAGCTAAATCCCAGCCCTGTCTAACTTGTAGATCTATAATTTACAGTTTAAAGCCACCAAATTTGGCATAATTTGTTATAGCAGTGATAGGAAACTTATACACCTACTTTCCCCTTTTCACTCCACTCCCAAGAAGGGTCATGATATACCCCACTCAAATCAGAGGACATGAATCATTCCATAGTTTAGAAGGTACAACTTTCAGTGTGATGTAGGGAAAGGTAGAGCTTTGGTAGGACAGCACCTTCTGTTTCTCAACTTTGGTTTTCTATAGGAAGTTAGGGTTTTAAGAAAAGGACAATGGTACCTGCCTGATGAATTATTCCTGGAAAACACTAAAATAGTGCCTGGTGCATAGTGAATGTGATGATGGTGATAATGATGAGTTATCAGGTTGTTTAGGTATTGACCATGGCTCACTTATTTTTTGGATTTGTAATTTGTATAGTATCTTAAAACATGAGCCAATTTCTTTTTTTCATCTATTAATGAGAGATCATAATAGTAGCCACTTTGAAGGTTGTTATGAGAACTAAGATCATGCATGTAAAACACTTGGCACATAGTGCCCACTAAAATCCAACCATATTGCTATTATTGATTGTAGTCAGTGGGACTCCAGGCAGAGAAGGCCAGTGGTGGATGCTTAAGACTCCCTAGATGGACTTCTTCTTCATCTTCGTTTAAGTTTTCGTTCTCTTTCTTTCAGCGTACTAAAAATTGAAAGGACTTGAGAAAGGCACTAATACATTCTTATTCTATAACATGCAACTCAAAAATGGGATCCTCAACAATGAGCCCTCAGCATTGGAGTTGAGAAGACACTATACAAACACAATACATCTTCCTGGAAAGTCAACTTTGCTCAAAGGTAAATAATTTAGCGTATTTTTCTTTTAAAACAAACATGGTTGTATTATGAAGGAGAATGCAAATTTTGCATGAATATTTAAGAATAGGAGTGGATTATTCATCCACTTGCTTATTGCAGCTGTAGAAACAGAGCTTCAACTAGAAAGACCCAACTGCTTCTGTAAGAGAGACTTCAGAGGCCTTAACTGGATCCAGTGGTTCTAATTGGGCCATCAGGCATCTTTACTTTTCCATCTTCCAAGTCTCTTTTTCATGGTATTGGCTATTTTTACAGGAAGACCACCTCTGCCCAATTGGTGATGATTGTCTTTGCTCTAGGCTAGATACCCTTAGCAGCTACCATTTGCAAAGGGGAGAGCAAGCCTTGCACTCCTTGTGTTCCATGTTGACCTGTGACACAGCATTTATCCAGGAGACAGAGGGAATCTGGTTGGATACTATAACCTGCCTTCCAGAGGTGCTGAGTGTCTGGGCCCTTACCTTGACATAACCCAAGATAAGGACATGTCTGAAAGGAATATAACACAAGCTGAAGAAGAGGAAGGGGTTGTAAGCAAAATCGACCTTTGTTCACTATGAGGCTTCAGAGAAATTACTTGCCTCCAGAGGCCATGTTCCTTGATTTCTTAGGATGTAACTTCATTTTGTTCTCCATGTGTCAGTCTGCAGTGAAGGCAAAACCACTGCCATTTCCTGCTCTGTGGAGACGGAAAGAAAAGAGACATCTGCTTGTGACTGCCTTCTCCATGGAACCTGAAAAGATGCCATTTATGAGAGTGTTTAGAGACAGGAAAGATCAATCTCCATTTCCTCCATATAACTTCCAGACTTAATCCTTAAGTGTCTGCCTTGAAGTTTAAGAAAAAAGATTTTTTTATAGAAGTGGAGGATATGGCACAAGTTATACATCTCCCTCTATCTTTCAGTGACTCCTGGCTTTAGCAATTCAGAGTTCTGTGTTTTAGCCAAACATCATACCAATATTATGAAACATAACTACAAAGACTCTACATTCCTCCCTTATATAGATAATATGGACTTTGGTCACCAAATCATAATAAGACAAAAGAACAAATCAAGGTGTTAAAGCATCTTGAGTCTTGCCCCAGCACTCCCCAAGTGTTTAGGAGATTTCTAATCCCATGAATTGCTTAATGAAAACAGTGCTGGATGGTCAAGGAAGTACCTTTCTCTGTAAGTGATAGTCTACATTAGCATGTTGAAGGCTCTGAAAAGTCTTGCACAAGGGACCTTGTTTGGCTGTGTTTGATGTAGTCTGTCTCACGCTTACTAACACATTGTGTGACAACTATTAAAATTTAATGAAATGTGAGTTCTCTGAAGATCCCCTTTGAAGAAATGATTTTTTCAAGTCCAAAAGCCAGATGTTCAGAAAATTCTTGCTTGGCATCTCTTTTTCTGGGCAGAGGGCTTAGAGGAACAGTTCAAAAGTGCACCAAGGTGGTGCAGTGGCACACACTTTTAATCTCATCAAGTTGGGAGGTAGAGGCAGGAGAATCCCAAGTTTGAGGCCAGAGATAGCCTGTGTAACTTAGTGAGACCTTGTCTGAAGATAAAAAATTAGAAAATGGGCTGTGGGTGCAGCGTAGTGGTAGAGCACTTACAAAATGTGCAAGGCCCTAGGTTCAACCCCCAAGTACCTCAAGGAAAATAAATGCATCATGTGTACCACAGCCAGACAAACAGCATTGTTTCTGAGATACAATCAAGGACTAGGCTGAATACCATTCATGGTTAGTCAAATCTCCAGGTGAAACTTGCAGAAGTGAACACTGAGCAAAATAACTTTGAGTGTAAAAATCACCTTTATTCCTTTTTAACTTTTTTTTTTGAACACCTTCTGTTCCCTCAACTCTTGTCCCACCCCCATACACAATCAAGAGCTAAAAGATTTTTAAAAAGGAAAGCAAAAATTCAACAGGAATAGGGATTTTCAAGCACCTCACATGAAAGAGTACAATTTTAATATCTTATGGGAAATGGCTAAGGATGGCCACATGCCCTATATTTGTGAATTTCTTTCCATCATCCCACCAAAATGGAGCTTGTGGCATCTGTGGCAGTGGCAGATGAGTTGGCATTCTCTAGCCTGTCTGGGGGCAGACTTGTCTGGGAGGTGAAGGTCATTGCAGACTCTTTCCCTTCCTGGGTGGCCAAGGACCAGGAGCCTTCAAGCTGCCCATCCCCTATGCTTTCTCTCTGCCTTCTACCCATCTAATTGCTCCAACTTGGATCTCATTCCTTTCCCATTAGCTAATGAGAATAGTGATAATAATAATTTATAATAATAATGATCATCACAGTAGCAGCTATTATTGATTGAGCACCTTCTACAATTCACCAGACACAATGCAAAATCCTCTACAGGCATCATTTCCTTTCATCTTCCCAGTATGCATATGAAATGCACATTGTTATATGACTGTACATTGTTATTTACCAATGAAGGAAATGAGACTTAGAATGTTGAAGCACGTCTCTCAGTGCCACTGAGTGAGAAAATGGCAGAGCTGAGTTTTGGAAGTATTGGTAATGAAGAATGAAATGCTTGACCCACTGAGTTATATTTGTATTTTAGCACAAGCATTCTGGACATTATGATGCCATAGTTTTAAGAATGGAGCTAAAAGTGGGAATTTCACTTTCCAGGGGAAAATGACTTCAGAGACTGTCCTCTTTCTACCATGTTGTCGATACATGAAAGAATTCTGTGTTTTTTTTTTTTTGTGTGTGTGTGTGTGTGTGTGTGTGTGTGTGTGTATGTATGGGAGCAGTGTGGAAAGAGAAGGGAGGACCTGACTCTTATTCAGTAAGAGGCAACCAAAACAAATTTCCTATTATTATAATTAGCATAACGGGTTTTTGTTTTCACTTAAAAATGTATATTTTCTCATATTTTATTTTCTTTTATTTCTGTTTGATTTCTTTTTAAGAAAGATGCTAACTAACATACCTTTTCTTCAGCCTTGTTAACCTTTTGCTATTTTTACAACTACTTACTCCATTTTTAAAATTTTTAGTCAGTGAAAATGATGGAATTCATCCACTAATAAAACATTTGTGACAATAATAAATAGGCCAAATGCTAAATGAGCAATCAAAAAATAATGTATAAATAATGCCAAATGTATGTCTACTACACCTGATTATATTTTTTATTTTTCAACACTTCTCTAGTTTTGTGCTATTAATTGTCATTAATGATCCAAATCATTTTCAATTTAATGGCTCAAAATATTTCTCAAATGTGGTGGTATTAAAACAGGGAAAAACAATCACTATTATTATATATTTTGTTATTTGGGCATTGTTTTCAATCTACTAGTGTAATTGGACTGTAGCCTGCTTCAATTAATAAGGTTTTAAAATGCATTTCTACACATCTGTTTTTTGGAACCAACAGTTTTGACTTTAAAAAATTGTTTGCAGCTGAGACTTTTTGCTGTTCATCAACAAAGCCTGGGAGCCTTTTCTTTCTTAATAATTATTTTCAAAGAAACCTATGAAATCTTCATCAACACTTTTACAGAAGTAGTCCTTATCAAGGGAAGAAAGACTTTGAGATCTAAATCTGCTTAGGCACCAGAGGTAGAGGTGGGTAGGTGAGAGAGCTTCACACTACCTGCTGAGAAGTAGTGCTAGCTGGAAGGCAGCATAGTAACAAGAAGGGCTTTTTGTTTTTACCAACCTGAAGATTTTGTTCCTACAGTATTCTGTTGTCCTTGAGTTGGGGCCAGAATACACAGAAATTTCTATAAACTGATTCTCCACTGTAACTCAGAAAATTAACATGATAACATGTTATCTCCCAATCAGCACCCAAAATGTACATAACTTGATTTCATTAAGAATTTGTGCCCTGAGGACTTGCAGTACAGACCAGAGACAACTAATTATTTGAGTCTTTGTGGGACTTTTTTCTTTCTTCCGTTTTTTTTTTTTTTGGGGGGGGGGTGATTCTTTTGTTTTTTTTTTTTCAGTTGGAAACATTTATGGGACTAATTTCATCCCTTATTGCAAAATCTATGTAGTACTTTGACTTACATAGTAAATTCCAAAGGCAATTTTAATTGATTATATGAAGTAAAGTCCCTTTGGACTTAGCATCTTATCATTTCACTTTGTCTTCTCAGGCTGTTTCTCACAAATATCAGTAAAGAATTCACTGACTCTGATCAGGTTTGGTGCACAACTCTAGGACTTGTAAGACTCAAGTTTGAATTGGTTTAAATTTTCTATCTTGATAGAAGATGGTAGCTGCCACCATTTATAAATGAAATGGTTTCTGTCATTTTGAAATAGTTTTTATTGTTTTATTCTGAGGTTGGAGGAAAGATCAAATGAACCCATTTCTTGTGAAAAAAAGATGGATTTTTATTTTCATGTGATTGTCTTGAAGTAGGAAAATGGTTAGAATTAAATATAGTCAGGTGTGGTGGCACATGCCTGTAATCCCAGTGACTTGGGAGGAGGAGGCAGGATCTCAATTTAGAGACCAGAGGTAGTCTGCATAATTTAGCAAGACCCTGTCTCAAAAAAGTAAGAAAAATGGGCTGGAAGGGCAGCTCAGTGGTACAGCCCTTGCAAAGTATGCAAGTGGGAGGCCCTGGGTTCAACCCCCGAGTACCTCAAAAAAAAAAAAAAAAAAAAAAAGATGTAAGCTCCCTTTTAATGTGGTATTCCACCAGACTCTAAAACATCTTGCCATGACTTCAGAATTGCAGACACACAATTTATCTCATAATCTGTCCCCCAAAGTTGGCTCCTTAAATTTTTTAATGAAAACTAACAAATTGTTCTCACTTCCCGATGGTAGATATCATATAATTCTCCCTATTATTTTCTGTAGCCAAAGATTTCTAATAGTGTAGCCATTCTTCATAGCCACCATTGAAAATTCACTTGATCTGTTTATAGTTAAAAAAAAAAAAGGTTGTTTTTAAATCACGAATCTGCTGCTAACTTTTCCTCATACTTCTTGACTCTATAACTGTCAGTAGCTCCCATATCTCTGCTGTCATAAATTTAGTTGCATTTGCTTATCTTTTGAAAAAAGGTATGTTCTCCATGTTTAGCTCTTACAATGTCCATTTCTATCTCTATTCCTCTGTGTTGAGCTCTCCTCCTAGAGGTCCCATGCTTTTTTCTTATTCCTCTCTCTGTCTGACTTTCTCACCCAGGCTGGGTTCAGCTCTTCCTTCCTACTCTTTTTTCAACCATTATCACCCACACTGGTCTACTCCTCATTTCAGATCTGCCTCTGTCACTAACAAGTCTATCTAGTTTTACCTGGGATTACCCTCTCATTATTCTATGTCTATCTTCCTTAGCTTCATTGGGAGTTTTTTGACTTCCCCAGAATGATGTCTTATATCTCTTTTGTATTCTCACAGTGACTGGCACAAGTGTAGATGTATAGCAGGTGCTTAATAGTAATTAATAGAACCAATGCACTGTTTTCCTGGTTTTCACTTATGTACCATGGTAAAAACACAGTATTTTGCTGTTATTTTTTATAATTTATCCTCTAGGTTTTTAAAAATCCACTTCTTCCATTTGCCATACATTAAAAGTGAGGCAGAAGTGCCCTTTCTGATCAGAAAAGAAGCTAGTACATAATACTGGACCAGCATCTCAGGAATAATAGCAAAATTAGTTGATATTTACCAATGGCTTGTCATATATTACCAGGTGAAGTGGAGGATTGGAGAAAGGAAACTGTCTACCAGGGGCACAGAGCTAGTAAACCCCAAAGCCTCTGCTGCCAGAGGACGGCTCCCAGTTACCACCTCTGTCTCCTCCTGCCTGGATTTTGCTTTGCACTGATCTCAGTTGTTCTCTGAAATGTCCCTAAGAGATACACATGTGGAAGAGCCAAAGAGAGCTTTACGCAAATAATGTTCCTACATAATTCGTGCAATTCTTGATTCTTAACATTAATGGCAGAGAAAGAGATAACAGAGGAAAATGAGTGACAGGGTTAGAAAATTTGAAAATGCTGGACTCTTCTGGTCTATTTAGTCAATTGTGTGAGGAACTGAGAGAAATAACTGAAGGCTGCTGAGGTCATGAACTTGTCCCATTCTTGGTGAAAAGAATGAAGAAGGTGCTGTGGGTAGCCATGGAGTTCCCATAGACACCACTGTAGGTTAAGATCTACTTGGGTACAAAGACACATTATTTTAAAGTGACTTCACTAAACTTAAGAATGTTTGAAATTTGGTATGTGTGGTGAAGTTTTGAGACACATAGTTGTTTAAAATAATGTAGAGACAATGGTACTTTGGAATGAATAGAGTTGTTTTGTGTTAATGCTAAACCTCCAGTTGTTTTATATTAAATCAGCTAATAACCAACTTAAGTCAGAACTCCTGTTTTCAGAAAGAACTTAGGCCAGGCATAGTGGTGCACATTTGTAAACCCAGTGACTCAGGAGGCAGAGGCAGAAGGATTGCAGGTTCAAGGCCAGAGGCAGCCTGTGTAATTTATCGAGACTCCGTCTCTTTTTAAAAAACAAAAAAGGGGTTGCAGGTGCAGCCCAATGGTAGAGCATTTGCAAAGTATATGTGAGAGGTTCAACTCATAAGTACTGCAAGAGAAAAAAAAGAAAAGAAGTTAGAAGCTGTGCACAGTGACTTGGGAGGCTGAGGCAGGCAGATTGCAAAAGTTCAAGACCAGAGGCAGCCTGCACAACTTAGTAAGACTGTGTCTCAAAATAAAAATAAAAAAAAAAGCTGGGGGTGCAGCTCATTGGTAGAGCCCTTGCAGAGCATGGGTTCAACCTTCACCCTCAGGACTGCAATTTTTTTTTTTTATAGAAAAGTTAGAACAGAAAATAGGAAACAGAGGGGAATAAACTAATATAATGGAAATAACAAGCAGCGAAAATTTGGTAATTTAGAAAAGTGAAAAAGGAAGAGATAATTTTTGGAAAATTATTCACTGATACAATGATATGTTCTTTATTAAATATTTTATTTTGCTAAGGTGCTACATTTATTTCATGAAAGGAAAGAACATCAAGTTGGAAGATGATAGTCACTGCTGCTCTCCAGGCATGGAGTATGTTCATTTCAACATCCAACAATAGGATTCCTAACTTGGTTTTCTTAACTAGGTTGTTAAGTAACTGAAGCTCAGCCATTTCTTTTGCCTGTTCCTTTTCCATTCCTTCCTCCTTTCTGTGTCTCCCTGATCTTTCAGACTTTCTGACTTGGCCATATATCTTTCTTTTCTCTGTTTCTGTCCTACTGAAATCAAGATTTCCTGGTGACTGTTGAGGCTTTTACAAATATCTAAGAATTGCCCTCCAGAGTCTAAAAGATGGCAGACTGAAAAATATGGAAAAAATAATATCAAGTTCCTGATCACCAGCAATCTAGACTAGGGATTTTTTCCCTCTACAACATCCTGTGGGAATCACAAGTTTGTTTGTTTTAAGGTCATGTACTGTGACAATACTATGGCAGCCTGAGATAAGCTCAGGAAGACTTCAAGACTCATTAGAGATTCATGTTGGTGAGCAAAGAATAGAAGGAACTGGTATCCTGAGTTCACCATACTAAGGTTCCAAACAGGTGTGCATGTCAACATATTTGGAGGAACTACCCTAATGGGAGAAAACTGTAGAGTTATGCGCGTGTGGTATTTTATCCCTTCAACCTTTTCTTTTTGTCTTAGCATAAGGACTATTGATTAACTCCAACTAAAGAAACATCCTTGGATGACAGGACAGGGTAGTGAGTGGGACTGGGGCCTCAATTCAGGCACTGACTCCTGGAGCAACAGTGCTTAAAATGAGCTAGTAGGGTTAGTTACCAGACTGTCTAGGGAGTTTGTAAAGTGGGTGCTCAGAACCCATTTTAACCAAGAAGTCTGTGACCCTGTATATGACTTTGCTGTGCATGAATCAGGCCATGGAGGCATTTTATTTGCTATAATCTTCTTTGAGGTTGAATGTTCATAATGATTTATTTTAGTAGCTAGCTAAAATATTTGTATCCTATTTAGACAAAGTAATAGAGAGGACAGTATTCTGGACTTTGAAAAATGTAAATGGGACAATTGAGCTTTAACAAAAATGTATCATCAGCCATGTAGAAAGCTAGAATTTGGTAGAGACTAATTAATTGTGACTCAATTTTTGTTCTAATACCCTTGAAGACATCAGACGTTAATCTCATTTTTTTTCTTTGGAGAATCTTCTGAAAAATTTAAGTGAGCGAGAGGTGGATTAAATTAGAGTTTTCCTGAAAGACATGATTGAAATTTATCATCAAGCTTGTGCTATATTATCCCTCAATGTACCAACCCACTAATTTTAGAAACCTCTCTCTTTGTCATGAAAAATCAATTTAGTATCATGAAGAATTTTTTTTTTAAATCAGAGAGCTTCTAAAGATTGTTATGAGTGGTGGAGTGATTGGTTCAGAGCAACAAATACTGGTTCATTTCAGATTAGCACTACCAAGGTGGATCTATACATTTATTCCCTTACACCAAGTCTATTCTTAGACCCATTTGTTCCCAAATGTTGCCATCTTTGAAGCCATACATCATCAGAGTGAGGTGCTCTTATAATGTATTGCACTAATACATTCTGCGAAGGACAGGGCTGATGATAAATTTCTTAAATGATGGTGCTGTCGAAGGCTAATGACTCTTAAGAGCAAATGCAAGGTAATGCAGTGATTTCAGGCCCCAACAAAGAATGCAGAAGACATCTCAAAGCCATTTTCACTTAGGGTAATATTGAAATAGTATTTAGAGGCCTTTGCAACACATACTTAGGCAATTTAGGGCAAATGTGAATGGCCTTCCCTTTTCAGTTAAGAACCATTCAATACTTTCCCTCACTGGAATTTTCTTTGTTGTTATTGTTGCTGTTTTTTTGGTCTTGTTTTGAACATCTTAAAGACACCTTATGTAGTGGTTTGGCAGGAAGCAGAATTACATTGAAGGTTCTGATGCATCTTGTCTTGGTGGGAATGGTGGGCCTTGTGCTTTGGATATACATTGTTTTCTTGAAGCTCTTTCCTTTGAGCAGGAGGTATGTTTCTAAGATTGCTCTTCATGTGCTTGCAACCAGAGGGATTGACTAACTGGCTGGATTTGTGGCTGGGAGATTCTTGTCAGAGCAAAAGGTTTGTCAGTAAATGGCAAATTCCTATCTGTGCCACAGTGTTGTATCAAATCCATGCTCAGGAAATGCCTGGTTCTTCATTAATGGGATATTTTGTTGCAAGTCTTTGGACTGTGTGATGTAATCTCTGTGCTAAAGACAACGAAAACTGTGATAGAATCAATTCCTAATACTTTGAGGACGAGCCTCTCTAGACAGTGCTGTTCACGTTCTTTGTCCATATTCAGAATAAAGTGTGTCTAGTGTTTTTCCTGGGGTAAAAATAAAAGTCCTTGGGCTTACATGGCATTTCCTCACTGATGATAATGATAGCAGTAAGAACTAGAATGTTTTGGGCATTGCTTTGAGTGCTTTTGTGCATTGCCCACTGAGTTGATGCAGGTACAGTTTTGAAGTCCATTTTTAAGCCCATGAGTAACTCGAGATTAGAAAGGATAATTCACTTCCTCCAGATGACATATTAGATCCAACATTTGGACCATCTGAGTCCTGAGGTTCTGAGGTAGCCATTATACTATATTAAAGGCTTGTGTGTTCTAAAATTAACCTTGTGTCTCATTCCACATCACATTGTCAGACAGTGAGCATCAAGTCATAGACTAGATTTGAAAATAATTTCAGTCAGGCTCAGTGGTGCATGCCTTTAATCCCAGCAACTCAGAAGTTGGAGGCAGGAGAATTGTAGGTTGGAGGCCAGAGGCAGCCTGTATAACTTAGCGAGACCCTGCCTCAAAAATACAAAATAAGAAAAAAAAAAAAGAAAAAAAGTCTGAGGGTCTGGCTCAGTGGTTGAGCACTTACAAAAAGGCATGTGTGAGACTCCTGGGTTCGACTCCTCAATAACACAACAGATAAAAAATAATAATAAAAATAATAATCTCATTGCCCAACTAATTGCCTTTTACCAGATGATAATCAATTTAATCTACTCTACTTTCTAGCTACATATATACACAACCGAAGTAAGTTCTTTTCTCTTTTAGAAAATGCCAAATAAATGTTAAGACTATAAAAAATCCCATTACTCTTGGCCTTTAAATAATGGATAAGACCTCTGTGAAATCTTTTTGTCTAATGTCCCTTCCATGTTTGTTTGTGTTTCTTTTTTCTCTCTATTGAGAGTTACACTAGTGGTTCTAAAATTCTCATTTAGTCAGAAGGTAGCATTATCTTTCTACTAAGTATCCTTTAATCTGCTAATAAAAGTATCTATTTGTTGAATTAGGTTCTATGAGATAGTGATTTTGACCTTTTCTAATAAGAGTATTTAATTCAAATCCTTACTCTTTCCTGACTGGATATGGACTACATTAGAAATCTTTGTTTATTTTTTGTTTTTTTTTGCTGTCAACTATCTGATAGAGTCTCACTTTTAGAATTATTTTCCTGAATCCATATTTATTCTGGCTTCTTCAACTGTAGGAAAAATTTTTAATTTTAATTATCTTTCTAGATGAGCTTAAGTTTGGTTTGTACTCCATGGAATATTTATTATGTACAAATATCAGTAAGGGGGAAAATGAATGACAATATCAAATTGTCTGTGTTAATGATGCCAGCAAATTTGCCCAGATGTGAATGAGAAAAATTGAATAAATAATAGAAATAGTTACTACTTATGAGTGCTTAATTGTAGATATAAAATAAAGGGTTTTACAAACTTTTTCATTTACCATATTCTCATTGTCCTGTTTTGATTTTCCTTTCCATTGCTTAAGTGGTTAAGAAACTCAGAACTGACCTCTGGCTTTACTTTTCTTCTTTACCAACTTTCTTTGAGTTGGAAGGAAGCTGTCACTTGCAATTTGTAGCTGTAGAATTCTAGAACAGATTTTGTTCATTCTTCTTGGAGTCATTCCTGAGTCATCCTGAGATGAGATTGTTTCAGCAAGGAAATCACATGCAGCTGACCCTGCCATGCAGTGAAATATTAGACAGTTCTCTTCTTATGTATGGCACAAAATATTAAGAACGGGAGCTAAGTAATGATGGTATTTGTAATAGCTGATGTTTTCAAAACAAGAGTCTAAAGAACATTGACAAACACTATTCTAAAAATTTGTTGTGTACAGTATTGAAGATCATTTCTCTCCACAGAGAGTGTGAGATGAACTGATTTGCTGTTTCTCTATAGTATTTATCTTTTGCAAGTTACTCATTGGGACTAATAGGAGGGCACCTCACATATGTGAGGTGCCCTCCTATTAGTCCCAATGAGTAACTTGCAAAAGATAAATACTATAGACATATAGACAAAAGATAAATACTATATGACATATATATATATATATATATATATATATATATATATATGTCAATAGATTTTTGATGATACAAGACTGTTCAGTGGATAAAGGATAGCTTTATTCAACAATGCTGAGAAAACTGGATATCCACACACAAAAGAATAAAGTTGGTGTCTTACCTTAAACCACATACAGAATTAACTCAAAATAGGCCAAAGACCTAAATTTAAGAACTAACCCTATATGACTCTTAAAAAAAAAAACATAGAGGGAAAGTCTTATGACATTGGGTTTGACAGTGATTTGTGGGCATGATACCAAAATTATAGGCAACAGAAGAGGAAAAAAACAGATAAATTAAGCCTTTATCAAAATTAAAAACTTTTGTGTTCATCTAAAGATGCTGTCAAAAGAATAAAAAGAAAATCTACAGAATGGGAGAATATTTGTAATTACACATCTGATAATGTTAGTAATTAGAATATGTAAACAACTCCTCTAACAATAAAACAAACAATCTAGTTTAGAATGGGCAAAAGGACTGGGGGTGTTGTTCAGTGGTAACTGCTTGCCTAGCATGTGAGAGACCCTAGATTTGATCCCCAGCACAACACAAACATATGCAAGGAGGGCAAAGGAACTTAAGTAGATATTTTTTCACAGAAGATACACAGGTAGCTAATGAGCTTATGAAAAACTACTCAACATTATTATTAGTTGTTGTTGTGTGCTGTCTAATAGCGACTCTCATAGGGTTTTTAATGGCTGATATTTTCAGGATTTTATTAGTCATTAGGGAAATGCACATCAATGTCCGAATGAGATACTTCTTTATAAAATTAGGTTGGTCATTATTAAAAAGTAAGGCACATAATAATTTTTGGTCAAGATGAGGAGAGTTTGGAATCCGTGTGCATTGCTGTTAGGAATATAAATTTGTACACATGCAGTGGAAAACAGCTTCACAATTCCTCATGAAGTCAAACAAAATAATTACCCTAAGGTCCAGCAATTCCACTCCTAGGTAAATACCCAAAGGAATTGAAAGCAGGACTGGGACAGGTTCTTGTATAGCAATGCTCATAGTAACTTCATTCATAATAGTCAAAAGGTGGAAACTGACCAAATGACCATCAGTAGGTGAATAAACTAAATGTAGTAAATACATGTGATGGAATATTATTTAGCCATAAAAAGAATGAAATTCTTACACCTGCTACAACATAGATGAATCTTAAAAACATTATGCTAAGTGAAAGAAACCAGACACAATAGGACAAACACTGTATGATACTACTTATATGATGTACCTAGAACAGATGAATTCATAGATATATAAAGTAAGATGGGGGTTACCTAGGCCTGCAGAGAGGGAGAATAGGGGGTTATTATTTAATGGGTATAGTTTCTTTGGGGGATGATGAAAAGTTCTGGAAATGGTGGTGACAATTGCATAAAATTGTGAATACATTTAATGCCACTAAATTGTATACTTAAAATTGTTAAAATTATAAATTTTATGTCATTTGTGTAATACACACTGCCAGGCAGAGGTAAAACATTGTTAGGCAAAGAAAACACTAAGAAAGAATTGAAATTTAAAGCTAAGTATAGGCATCAGTTAAAGTTTTAGTGACTACCAGTTTTAACAGATGGCAAACATCTTTGTAGCAAAAAAGGTCCTTACTTTAGGTGTACACATAATTAGTGGTTTGCTAAATGAAACCAACTTGACTTTCTGAGAGAGCTTGATTAAAAGACAATAACACTGTAAGCGGATAGAATCTGAAGTAAAAGTTTGGCTCTTCGTAGTTAATAATAAACATAGCCATTAGCATAGTGCCAGGCACATGGTATGTGCTTAACATACAGTTGTTGATTGTAATGCCTAACTTTATAAAAAACCAACAGATACATAATAATTCTAAACTAACTGTAAAGATTACTTATGACTTGTGTTTTACACATCTTTGTGTGCAGTGCACACTTTTCTTAGCCATTTTATAAAAGGGGAAAATACTGCAAACTGGTATACTCAAAGACACTGGAAATATATTTTAAATTTATGGGAATTTGGGAAACATGATTCTTTTATGGATGAAAGCTACCTAGAATTAGGATGAGGCCATTATTTTGATCAGTCAATTAACATTTCTAGGCTGCCCCTCCGAATAGCCACCCATATTTGTATTGAATTTATGTCAGAGTACATCAAGCAAACAGGATGAGAAGGGTACAGGAAAAAAAAAAGTCTTTCAAATTAATTTGAATAAGTCTTGAGTAGAAAAAAATATAGCCACTTGCTTAAATTATTTTAAAGGTAACTTTTTATTGATTGAGTTTATAGCAATAAAGATTTTTAAGAATATAATAACAATACATTGAACAATAACTTAAAAATATACATACACACACATTTAAAATTCCCTCATCCTAGATGATTTTGCTCTCCCTGACTTCTTTACTTATTACTTTTTAAATTAAAAAGGCCAGGAAAGAAACAACTTTACTGTGGCATTTTGAATTTAAACAAATATTTGTGGCCATATGTTTACCAGCTAGGGCTGCAGATCTTGATCTTTATATTAATGAGTTGGTATCTTCTTATAAATGTTCAAAATCTGTTGAGTTAGGCATTTAGTGTCATCAGATAGCTTAGGAATAGCTTTCTGGGTTGATGAATTTAATGAACATTTGAAGCATTCTAACATGAACCATATGGTCTGCTTGTAGGACTCTCCCTCTCTGAAGTCATAGGCCAGTGCAAGAGATGAGAGTAAATGGACAATTACAATACACTGTTGTTACTTGCCATCGAGTAGAATTCGACTCATAGTGACCCTCATAGGGTTTTAATTGGCTGATTTTTTCAGGATTGCTTGGGGAGTGGATTGCCACATCCTTCTCTCATTTTTGTGGGGTAGGGATTGCTGCTTTGCATTCTCTGAGGACCCAAGTTTGATCCCCAGCACCACAGTAAACTCTTGCTGTTGTTGTTAGGTACTGTCAAGTTGGTGTCTGACTCATAGCAACCCAACGTACAACAGGCAAAACAGTATGGTTAGTGCTTCTCTGCTATTCATAGGATTTTCAGTGGCTAATTGTTTTTTGTGAGTGGGTTGCCAGGTCCTTCTCCCAAGCCTACAGTATCTGGTGTTCCCAGGTGGTCTCCCATCCAAGTACTAACAAGGCCTGACCCAGCTTAGCTTCCAATATCTGATGGGATTCGATGCCAGAGTGGTACAGCTGCAGGTAAGTTCTAAAATAGGGCTGAATACAGAGGACTTTTGCAAACTCTTCTTTCAGTGGAAGACTAATGGAAAGCTGTGCAAACAAAATGTAGCAGATGCCTTGGCAGCTTCTGTCATACCTTCACATGCCATTGCTGATTCTTTTGCCCTGGGGGGCATAGTTCTCATAGAGTGTGCACTGTGTCTCTCAGCTTTTCTGTGGGACTTTCTGTACAGCATCAGGACCTGAAGTATGGAGCCCAGGCAGTGCTCACAAGAGCAGTTTCCAAATCAATGCTGGGATTCAGGTTCTGTTTTTGGGACAGCCCATAATGAGTCAGAATATGGCACTGGAACTGGAGTGGAGCCATGTAAGAAAGAGTTCCCTGCATGTGTGTGGGTAAAGAGTCAAGTTATATTCTAGGCAGATGGAACAGCTGGTGTCAAATTGCCAAGGACCATGGAATGTTTCTTAATGGCATTAAAGGTAATGGGATATGTGTAGAATGGTGAGGAGGTTAGGGCATTCTAAGCAGCGGGATCTGGAAGAGAGAGACTGGAGAGGTATGTTGGGATCAATCATAGCCTTATGAAGCATGACAATGATGTAGGACTATCTTGTAAATAATAGGAGGCCAGATAATATGCTCAGGAGGGGTGTTATGTTTGGAAGTCAGGACAGGAGGTGAAAGACCAGATAGAGTTCTTTGACAGTCCAAGTGAGGGAGGATGAACCTGAGAGGGTCAGATATGAATGAGGAAGAAGACACTCATTGGGGAGTTATGGAAGCCATAGACCCAGTGGATTTGGCAACTACACAGGGGGCTGAAACAGAGGGTGAACTTGAAGTTGTCAGCCAAGTTTTTGGCCTGGCAGATCAGACAAATTATAATGCCTCCAGTTTAGCTTGAAAATGTGGGAAAGGGAGAATGTCAGGGAATGGGGAAAGAAGGGAGAGAGTTAGGCATGCATTTTGTGACCAGTTTTGGCTTAGGATATGTCCACTATGAGATTCATTTGAGACATCCAGATAGAGATAAATGGGTAGGTGAGTGAATTGATCTATATCTGAAAAGAAAGAATGGAGTTAGAGATAGAAATTTGGGAATTACTAACTTCTCTATTGGATGCAAGGGATTAGATGAGATTATCCAGGAACGAGGTGTGAGGAGGAAGCAAAGATGGTACCAAAGTGGGACCTTCTGTGAAAGCAATGTTTAAGACATCAAATTCAAATTTCTATTAGTAAAATAGTCACATTTTCAATATATTTCATGGACTACACATTGTAAAGTTGTTCAGTATTCCTGATCACTATGTATATGTATAAAAATTGGCTGATTATAGATAGCAAAAAGTTTATATTCATTCAAAGAATTTGAAAAATATGTTTGAATTGAATACTTTGTGGTTGCTTTTGGAATTGTATGAAGATAGTGACATCCATAAGAAGCATAAAGGGAATGTTTAAGCCTGGAAACTTTCCAGTAGTTTGATCTGGGGGTACTTTGAACCTAGGACACCATGGAGTACAGAAGATAGGTGCTGTCAGTACTTTTGTTCCTTGGTGTTTTGTCCTACCTTGCTAAGAAGAAATATTAGGATAAAAATGTTGCATTAGCTTTTTATTGCTGTGTAATAAATGACTGAAAAATTAACTTAAAAGGATACAAATGACTTCACAGTTATGTAAGTTAAAAGTCTGGGTAGGCTTGTTTGAATCCTTTGTGAAGGATCTCAAAAGGCCAAAATAAAGGTATTCATCTGGTTGAGATCTTACTTGGGGGTTCTGGGGGATAATTCACTCAGGCTTAGCCACATTGTTGGCAGAATCCAGGACATTCAGTGACTGATCTGGTGTCCCTGTTTCCTTGCTGCCTATTGGCTGAGGGTTGCTCTCAGCCCCTAAGGGATGGCAGCATTCCTTTTTATGTGACTTCCTCCATCTTTAAGCCCAGAAACAGCATATTAGGTCCTTCTCACACTTCAAATCTCTCTACTACTATCAACCACAGATAATGCTCTGTTTCCCCCACCCCCAGGCCCCAAAGCAGAGGACCAAACCCAGAGCCTCACATATGATAGGCAAGCACTCTGTCAGTGAGGTGCATCCCCAGTCCTGTTTGGTCCCTTTCAATTCTGGATCAGCTAATTATTGGACATCTGAATGGGGAGAGCTGGAAGTAGTGACCTCCTGTGATGACTTAATTTTTGGTGCCAACTTGGAGAGTGTGTTTGGATGAAATTTACTTTTAAATTGTTGGACTTTGGCTGTAGGATATTGTCTTCTGTGTTAGGGGTGGGCCTCATCCACCTGAATACTAGACTGGCCTTCCAAGCAAGAAGGAATTCTGTAATTGTCCTTAGGCTTGTCTACAACATCAGCTCTCTTGAGTATTTACCATGTTGGTTCACCCTGAAGATTTAGATTTACCTATCTGCATAATTATAGTCCTGTGACTCAATTCCTTATAATACAGCTCTTTACACACAGGCACATAGACACACAAATTCTCATTCTCTTTCTCCCCTTGTTCCCCCCACCCCCGCGCTTGCTTGCTTGCTCTCTCTCGCTTGCTCTCGCTCTCACTCTCTCTCTTTGAAGAACCTGAACTAATACTTCTCCTAGAAGTCTGTATCATGGAGAATTGGCTCCCAACTGAAGATAAGCATTCTGCAAGATCTCAAGTGTAAGGCCTGAGCTGTCCTCCCAGTGACTGGGTACCAGTAGGGAAATGGAGTCTTGGTGGAGTACTGATGTATTTCATGAGCATGTATTTGAGCATCCCTTTTGTGGAGTCCTTGGACAATGCTGCAGGAATAAACAGTGGAACATAAAATTTAGCTTAGTGGTAAGTTAAGGTTATGGTACTACACAAATTCCTCCTCAACATGTTGTCAATTTTTGCCAAGCTCCTTTTATCAACAGCTTATTAGTACAGCAGCATGGTAAGGTGACTTAAAACATTTTGGGCTTTGAAGACAAAGAGATGCCTGATCATATTCCAGCCCCTCACTTATCAGCTAAGCAAGATCTGCATATATAACTTAATTTCTGGGTTTTGGGTTAATTTCTGTATGCAAACTGTTACATAACCACCCCAGAGGAGTGCTGTGAAGATTAAAATTAAAGTCAGTACCATACATGGAAAGCAGATAGATATCACCTATGAAAACTGAGACCTGCTGTGCCAGGCAGTGAGTTATGCATATTAAAATCATTATATCAGGTTAAATTCTCACAACAAATCTCCAAACTGGATATGGTCCAGCTTGTTTCCTAATGAGCAAGCTAAGATACAAAAAGATTAACACATGTGTGCAAAGTCACTAGGCTATGAAGCAGAGGAATTGACATTAGTCTAAATTTATAGCGTCATTTTGGCCTCTGTAGACTCAGATACTGTTTGGCTTCAGATATGAGTTGTTTGTTTCTTTGGAAGCATGAGATTCTCATCTGGGATCCAAAGTTCTAGGCCAATGGTGTGGGCTTTCATAGCCCTGAGATGCTGTAGCAAGGGAGATATGAAGTCAGTATCAAGGATGCCAGGTAAAGGATGCTTAGGCTATACAGCCTGAGTCCAATATGTCTGTTGTGCCTTGTGCTAATCTAACAACCTACCAATCATACCAAATTGCATAATGTCTCGGGGAAGCAGGTGAATGGAATCCAAGGCAGTGTGAAGCTTCACAGCTGCATTTTCGTATGTCATAATCCAGATGCAAATCAATGAGTCTGGGATAGAAAAGGTCATAAGTGGAAAATCTGCTGTACCTCTGAGTTTTCATAAATTTCAATGATTTGGTCCAAATCCAGAAACTGTCTCAAGACGATAAAAAGGCTGCTGAGTGGTAACTGAGCAGGACTGCTCAATTCTCAGTGAGCTACTTTGCCGGTACCACAGGCATTTAATTTTCACAGTCTTGCCATAAATTTAAAGGCAAATTATAACAGTAAGGCTCAGTTTTGGTAAGGCTCAAATTTATATGCATTTGGGCTTCTTCTAACTAGACTGTGGGGGCAGCTGGCTAAGAAAGTTTAGATTTTAAAGACCTTTGCCCAAGTGTCCTGCGTGAAAATTTCCAAGATTGTGGAATATTTCCAATGACATCTCATTATATACTCTGTGGCCTCATATTAACCACAGATTGGAAAGCTGGATGTAGCTGCTGCTGGAAAACAATGTTTTTAAAGGGTGAGTGCAAAAGTTAGCTACCAAATTACTTTGTCTAATGTATTAGAGAAATCACTAGTTAGTGTCTGTTTCTGCATTAAAATTTAATAATTACTTACTTTCAAAATTTGCCCTTCAAAGGAAACTGAGATGTGTAAGAGAAGTGGTATGCATGGTAATTAGGATCTCTGAGCCTCAGTTTCTTCATTTGCAACATGTAAATGTTCCTAACTATCTCCTGGTGAGGTTACATGCAATAAAATCAATAACACTTATAGAGCCCTTAGTAAAATTGCTGTCATGTATTAAGTACTTATGATAGGAGGCTAATATTGTAATTATTAACAGGAAAAATCTTTTAAAGAATGAACAAAAATTACTTGTAATCCACGAGAATGGGAAATGAGCAATCTATGATTTTTATCTGGGCAGTAGTTGTACCATGGTGGCAAGACTTGTTGGCTTTGAATAAGGTTGCCTTTTAAGTTGAAAAAATGGATCAGCAATCTACTCTGAGCAGCTGTAACACCAAAAAGGCTAAGGATCACTTTCATGGTGAATAAGGGTTCCATTTTTACAAGTGGTTGCACATATCCCTCATTTGAGGGTTCAAATAGGCAGTTTAGGAAGAGAAAATGAATGTCTATATTCTTGAAGGCCAATCTGGCAGTACAAGTCTGGGATTTGAGATCTCATTGGAGAGTTTATGTTATTTAAATTTCTAAAATGAGCCCTTCTAATGTGACCTCAAGCTAATGTCTGGGTCTGTTTGAATAAGAGCTTCCAGTAATTTCTTCCACCAATGCCTATGAAGCAACGCAAGATAAAACACTTTTTTCTATGATTGGTGGAATCATCAGAAAGGCAACAAATTGTGCCAGACTTTTGTTGGTGAAATATAGTTCAATATAATTTGTTTAGATTTTAAAAAACATCTTTGAGAGACTATGGATGTGATAATACTGTGTGCTTACAGAGATTATACAGATGACAGCACACAGTACTGGAGTCATGCCTTATTTTTCTCTTTTCACCACCCCCTCCCACTATCTCTCACCAGACAGAATAGGTGAAGAGGTTGAGTTGTAGATCTCATTTCTTCTGTTTTGCTGCTTGTGAAGTCTGCCAACAGAATCCACCTTGACAAAGTCAAGGACTGTGCGTTTAATGTTGAACTGAGTGAATAAATTATGCATGAAATTGTGCCGGAGTCTCTAGTGTGCAGAATTGCTCCTTTTGATATGAAAGGTTAATTCAGAAAGGAGTCCAAAATAGCTGGAAATTGTGGGGATAAGTGGAGACTATTCACTGTTGTGAGCTGTTATTACTAGAAATTGCATTCCCTCTCTGGCTTCCCTGGAGATTTCACTTTGCCAGTGAATATAAACTGTACTCAATAGAATAGCATTTAGGAGTAACAAGAGTGTATGTCCACACACAATAAAATATTCTAATAGCGTTTTAAAAAGAAGTTGTACTTTTTCATGTATATCATGCACCCCAAGGAAGGATTTCTGTTGCATTTAGGTCAAGAACAAGGCATGTCAAAAGTAATGAGTTTTGAGCATATATGTATTACAAGGGGCTGCTTGGGACTCCCATTTCCAAGCTGGAGCTGGTCTTGCTACTGATTAGTTATGCAAGCCTGGTTTCTGATAAAGCCCAAAGCATCCTTGCTTAAAGGAGGAACCACCCCAAATTGTTTTATCACTATATCTTACCCATCCAGCTCTAATTTAATCTTCAGTAAATTTATGGAGCTCTTCAACCTGTTTCACTTAAATGTCCTTTTTACACATATTCTTATATCATTTTTATGTTAGTTCATTATTTCTAGCAGAAAAAATGTAGTTGGCTAGAAAGCTAAATTTTACTTAAAATACACATACACATATTTTTGGAGCTTGTTAGAGACTCCTTTTTGTGTTTCTATCACAAGGGAACAGAATCGTGCCACCAGACTGTGGAAGTTGTTTATTTTTGTCGCTCTTATGTACGTTTTCAGAAACCATCTCCTTAATCTCCGCTGGGTACCAGTATTTTTTCTCTAATTATAAAGTGATACCATTTCTGACCTGGGGTAGTTTTTAATTTTAATTCCTGCCTTGTGTTTATAAATCACGAGACTACATTATCCTGTTGGGAACATAGAGAGAAAGATTTCAGTCTTTTGTGTTGGTTTTAACAATTAGATATTCATTCAATGCATTAAGATGTGTTTGAGGCCAACCAAAGATGCATTTTTGATGTGGATTCTTTATCCTTCTGTTTTACTTATCTGTGTATTTTACATGAAGATGAAACTTTTAAAACTCCAAATCTGATAGTGAATAGGTGTAGTATTCTTAAAAATCTAACAAAATAAGAGTGAAAAATTGTTCTAATTACTTTTCAGGTAATTTTTCTTTCAAAATATTTATATAGGCAATATATATAAAATCTTAGCATAAGGAAGATAGTACTACAAATTTTGGTAGGTGCTGAATTAAAATAAGCTAGTTGCTCAAACATCAGGGTGTCAATGAGCTCTTTTTAAAAAGTATTGTTACTTCATGGTATTACTAAGGACCATAGAAGATGACTAATCATTAGCCTACTCAATGCCAAGAGTATTAAGTTTCCTTATTCTGGTGTCTGTGACTAGTCAGTCTGAGTTCTGGGCAGCAAACTGGCGAAATGGTCCATTGTCACTGGAAATTGTTCCTAGTACACAGTGAAAATATGCTGTGCTTTTGCGGGGCTACATTTTTTTTTTTTTTAGGTGAACCTGATTGTCTGAAGCTGCTGAAACTCAATAGTGGATCACCAGACAATAAGGACTTGTTAATGTTCCAATGAGAACAGTAGTGTCTGCCCCGATAATATATTCTGTGTACTTAAAAATATTTTGGGTAAGCCAACAATAAATTTTTGATGTAGATTCAAATGCCCTTAGCAGATAAAACTGGAAAGCCATGGAATCAACAACTGTGTAACATTGAGAACAGGGATTGAAGTGTCCAATTATAGATTCCACACTCTGTAAGACAAACCAAGGAGTACAAGTTTTTGTACCATCATGTCCTACACACATGAATGGACATAAAAGAATAAAAATAAACTTCAGGTTCTTTTGAGGGATATTCAATATAGCATTTACATATATTAAATAAATGGCTATTTTGTATATAAAATACTTTTACATATAAAACAAATAATTTAAAGTATTTTATATTTTTAAATGTTTGATATAATTTTAATTAAATTTAATATATTGTCATAATTTTAAGTAAAATATTTAGAAATATAACATTTAGACAGTATATTTAAATATACTGTTTAAATGTTTTGTTTAAATTTATAGCAACAGAATGTTCACTTTTACCCCAGTCTTTTTTGTAGGCAAAGAATCATACAACGAAACAATTTAGAAGCAAATGGAGACTCTTTTCTGCAAGTAATTAATACCTTTAAAAGCATGTTTGAAATAATTAGTTAAGCAAGAGAATCAATCTCTTTTAAAAGCTTCCAATTCACTAGAGGCCCATTCAGCAGCACACACCTGCTCACCAACAGTCCAACACTCTGGCACCATTATTAACGTTTTGTCTTTCTACCCTGCCCTCTTTTTCTTCTGAGAGGGAGAAAGTAGATATATATTTTCTTAAAACATACTGTTTCTGCCCTATAATGTCCAAATGCATGATACACTCTTTTCTTATTATGAAGTAAAGTGACTAGTTATATTTAGAAATGTGAGTTTAAAATTACATGTATTAAGTGTACATAAACTGAATATATTGTTTGTGAAATATTAGATGCAAAGATTTTTTTCTCCAGTTGTTAAGCACAGATAAGGGCCTTAAATGCTTCTGTGTTACCTTGGGAAAATACAGAACTTTATTAGCTCTTCTTTA
Source organism: Pedetes capensis (assembly GCA_007922755.1). Taxonomy (NCBI): domain Eukaryota; kingdom Metazoa; phylum Chordata; class Mammalia; order Rodentia; family Pedetidae; genus Pedetes; species Pedetes capensis. The sequence continues at coordinate 29,675 of VMDO01004135.1, forward strand.
AGTTGTACAAATTACTACTCTTAACTGTTAATGATCTTTTCTTTTGGTACGTTTCCTTAACTAAAGATAACTTCACACAAACATCCTAAGTTAACTGGGACTGCAAGGAAAAAGTCACTCTTGTTCAGAAGTGATTTATCTTTTTAAGTATCAGTTGAGGGTGATATAAAAGGATTTTCAAAATGCAAGTAATCTTTAGGAAAAATATTACAAAAGTGTTTTATTAGTATTCTGTTGTGTTAGTGTCCATTTCTTGGGAAAGAGGTCTCATTTGAACAAAATTCTCTACTGCAAGGAAATTAATTTTTTTCTTCTTTGGTGCAACTTCAGTCCTGTTTCTCTTTCCCCTCCCAGTGGCTGAAATGATCTGAGTGGAAAACACATATTTTTAGGAGAACAAATTTACAGGTAGACATGACTAATGAAAATATTGGAAATTAAAAAATAAAAATCAGTGACTGAAGCAGATTTTCTTGGTGAGAAGTTTGGAGTTCCAGTGACTGCTTATAAGGAATGACCATCTACCCAAACTAGTGAGAGAGTTAGTTTTAATCCACTAATGCTGTGTATTGATTTTGGAAGATTTGCAATATGATATGTATGATGCATATTTTTGCAGCTGTTACAAAGTATATCCAATACTAATATTTATTTTATTATTCATTACATTCTTATACTTTCCAGTTTTTAGGCATGAAAGTTATCCTTGAAATATGTTTTTTAAAATTGGCCTTTTTACCATTTGGAAGTCTGAGCATCCTTTTATCATTACCCTTTGCATTATTTTTCTATTACTGATGTGCCATTTACCACAAGCTCTGTGGCTTAAAAAATGCAAATTTATTATTGTATAGTTCTGGGTTTCCCTGGCCAAAGTCAAGGTGTGAGCAGGACCATAGTCCTTATTGGAAGTTTAGGAGGTAATTTGTTTTTTGTTTCTTGCCTTTTCTACTATCTAAATGCTGCCCACATTCCTGTGATCATGGCACCTTCTTTCAGTGTCAAAGCCAGCTATATTGCATTCCTTCATCCATATTCACTTCTTCTGTTTCTGACTTCCAAAGAAAAGTCTCTGTTAAGGACTCATGTGACCAGGCTGGGCCTACACAGGTAATGTAAGCTAATCCTTTATCTCAAGGTCCTTAACCTTAGTTCCATCTACAAAATTTCTTTTGCCAGGTAAGGTCACATATTCAAAGGTTATGGATCTTTGGATGGAAGTATTTTGGAGTATAATTGCTTACTGTATTCAGAAAAATTGAGGGACTCAACAGCAATAGCACTTGCTGCCATTTATTTTATCTGATGTCTCCTCTGTGTCCTTTAAAAAAGTGATCATGTATGATAAGCATTTGGTGAGTAATGAATGAATGAATCAAGGATGGAACTATTACACAGGAGCAATGAGTATAGTAGGTGCTCAATAAATGGCAGATATTATTAGTATATGATTTCTCAATCAGCTTCTTATTTTGCCAGCAATATGTGTCTCCATCCATTTAGACAGCTACAACAGAATACTTGAGATGAGTGATCTATAAAGAACAGAATTTCTTTTCTCCCAATTCTAGAGGCTGAGAAATTCAAGATCAGGGTACTGGCATGTGGTGTGGCTGCCTCCTTATATCTTCATGTGGCAGAAAAGCAAGAGAGCACAAGTGCTGTGTCCCCCACACTGCAAAAAACAGAAGAGAGAACCCATTCCCATAAGCCCTTTTTGTAGTGACATTAATGCATTCATGAGGACACCTCAACACCTCTCTGTAGGTCCCACCTCCCAACACTGATGCTTTGGGGATTAAGTTTCCAATACATGAATTTAGGGGGACACAATCAGACCAGAGCAATATGTTATACACAAATACCACTCATCCCAGGTAATTAAGAGAGATTCTGGTTAAGGGTTTAGGCTCTGGATATATTCATCCATTTATTCATGGATTTTTTTCACGCATTCCAAAATTCCCTGTTGTTGATTCTATACTGTGCTACAGGCTGTGAACACAATAGTGGACAGAACAGATGTGCTCTTTTTCCTTTTGGTGCTTTCAGTCTAGTGGAAGGGGCAGGCTACCGAGTGAAGTGAGGTTCATGTTCTGGTTCCATAGCTTACCAGCTGTATGAAGTGGTCCTGGGCAGATGACTTAGTCTCTATGAAACTCTATTTCCTTAGTGTCACTGAGGTTAACTGAAGTTACCTTGAAAATTTGCTGTGACGGTTTAATTACTTGTTGCACACAAATGTTTGATGTAGTCTTTAGCACATAAGATTTAATATTTTATAACTTTTTGAAATTATTATTATTGGGTACCTAAAAATGACTTGGTCTTATTTTTGATGAAGAAGCTATGCCCTTTATAAAGAAAGCAACAAATAGCAATATCAACTTTGAGAAAATAAAACTGTATCTTTGCCTTTCCTTCCTAATTCTTCATGCTCGGTTTTTCAGAGAATATTATTATTAATATGATTGCTAGTAAGCCTACAACCACTAATAACTACTACTACTAACACTATTACTACTACTAAAACACTTACCTTTATCAACTTCTTATTCTGTGTCAAGTACTATTCTAATAACCATGCCTGTGTCATGTTATTTAATCCATATCACACTTCTCTAGTATGGGTCAGATACTGGTAAAGAACCCATTTCATAAGCCAGGCATGGTGGTGCATGCCTATAATCCCAGTGATTTGGGAGATGGAGGCAGGAGTTTTGTGAGTTCAAAGTCCAGAGGCAGCTTGTGTAACTTAGTGAGACCATGTCTCAAAATAAAAAGTAAAAAATGGGCTGGTGGCACAGCTCAGTGTAGAGCAGTTGCAAAGTGTTTGTGAAGCTCTGGATTCAACCTCCAAGTTCTGCAAACAAACAACAGCAACAACAAAACATTTTACCAGTAGAAAATGGAGGTTGGAGGGTTAAGCCCTGTGTTTACATCAGCTGAGTGACAGCAAGGTTTCTAACCCAGGCAGTCTTGAGTCTTTGGAAGAAAGCAGGATTTGGGATAATTTTTCCATGAGGCTGTTTGCATGGTAGAGGACAATGTGAAAATAGAAGAGGAATGGCACACTGAAAATTCACTTTACTGCTGCATTTTGTAAGGTTAAAAATGAATGAGATAGAACTTCTAAATCAAAAGCAACATAACTCATCTGCTCATATGTTCATTCTTTGATCAAACACTGTTTGCCTAACAAAAGGTGGTACTATTAAAGGTGATTCAGTTTGTGTCCTCAAGGAGCAATCAGTCCACTGTGGGGGTCAGTAGTGCCCACAGACAAGTTGTTAAAATAGAGCTCACTGCTTGTCCTCATAGAGGACTGTGTGTGTGGTGCTTGGATAAACTCAGTGTATCTCAGATAGCCTTCTGACCTAGGTCTGGCTGGTCAGGAAGGGCTTCCCAGAGGAAATGCGTCTTCAAGAAAAATTCAAGATGTGCTTACTTGTGCCTCAGAAAATTACTGAGATATATGAATGAATGGTCATGACAGCAGTCTATGGTACAGACTTTGGAGTTAAAAGTAGCTCCTTACCGACCCTGCCTCTTGCATTTACTAACTCTTTGACCTTATCCCCTATAAGCCTTTGGAGTCTATATCTGAAAGATGAGAACACTAAGCATACTTTGTCTTTGGAGGGAGGCTTGGTGACAAAGACAAGTGAAACTGTTGGGATAGAGTCTGGTATATGGTGAGTGGTGAAAGAATCTTAACATTTATTATTATCATCACTGATGTTGTTGTCAGTGTAGTCATCATCATTTGGATCACTATCATGTTTTAGAAACAGATCCCAAGCAGCATGACAGTTAATGAAGGGAATTTTTTGTTATTATTGTTGAATTATTAAGAAATAGCACGTTGGTCTTAACTTTTAAAGCTGGAAAATTTTCAGACACTTTATAAGTCCCTGTGATCTCATAGAAATATATATTACTGGAATTGATGTGTGAAGAGAGTAGAGTTTGCTTTTACCCCAGTTGAAAATGTGCAATGACATAATGTAACCCTTTAAGATAACAGAAGCCAGCTGCCCCATTCATATTTAAATATGAGTCACCTTCCAGGGAGACTTGCAAGATTCTATGTGCCAAGCTGGAAAAGTAAAAATTGCCAGCAAGGAGGGAAAGAATAAATTCACACTTGGAAGGATGTATTATAGTCTAGAGGCCTGGTGTAGCTAATTCTGTCAGAGCAGAAAATGGCACTCTAGTGGCACCCTCGTGGCCAGAGAGCAGAACTGCAGAAGCATGGCACCATGGTTGAAGCTATTGAAACAACAAATGATGACTTCACATTTGAGCAGTCCTTACCACATAATTAAACTTATTTTGTGTTCTGTATAAATGGAAGATGTGCCCAGGAACAAATAATCTACTTAAGTGATTTTTAAAAACCAAAGTACAGTTTTATTTTTGAATATTCCCACTCCCACCCCCAAGACCTTGAGATTGGATTGGCCACCCACTTCCATTGTTTTCCAGTGTAGTGGAACAGTTCTCAAAAGAAAAATAAAAATCCAGATGTTATCAATAGGCACAGAAAATGTAATGTCTGATATTTCAAATGATGCCTGTCTTTCTGAGTGTTTGTTGAGAAACTTTCAGAAAGATGAGGCATGTTTCTGTTATTTGGGAACAATATATTTTTTTAAATTAATCACATTTGTTGATTGAATTGCCACATAGACAATTGGATGTAGTTTAAGCTTAGTTTAAAGGAACAATAGACTGCTAATTAGGGTTCCCTTTGGATGGATCAGATTTGCTATAGGTCTGTCTTTATAAACTTTCACTTGAGTAAGAATCCATTGATCAGTGCCCTGTTGGTTGAATTGAAACCCAGAAGTCACTTCAGCTGAGGAAGTTTGGGACAGGCTATGGCATAGAGTAATACATGTCTCTAGACAACATTGTTCTCACCAGAAATAGCAGTAGGTGCTACTTTCAGGAATAGAGGCACATGTTAGAGAAGATAGAATGGCAAGTATTATAGTGAAGATGAATTCTGTTTTTCACTAAGTTCTATTGGAGAACAATTTGGCCATGTGAATCCTATGCTTTGACTTGTAATTTGACTTCTCCCAGTTTAACAACATAATTCAGAATGTACGTAGGTGGTAGTGGAGATGTTCAGAATAGCGGTGTTTACTTTAGTGAAGATTGTTAGTAATAAAATAGAAGTTTCATAATATCCACACAATAAAATATTTTTGTACTATTAAAAATGTTATTTAGAATTTATGGACACCTATGATATGCTCTATATATTACTAAGTGAAAATAAGAACTACTGTGATCCTATTTAACTGATTTTTGACTACTATGATCCTATTTAACTAGCTTATACAATGTTACTTACGTTTGAAAAAAATTGTGGGATGTTTTGCCTATTTGACTTCTTTCTATTTCAGTTAACTTAATTATTAAGTTATTTGTATGGAGTTTTAATTTCTTGGCTTATAAAAAGTCATATTTAATTTTATATTGTTGTTGTTGTTGTTAGGTGCCATCAAGTCGTCTCCAATTTATAGTGACTCTCATAGGGTTTTCAATGGCTGATTGTTTCGGGATTGCTTCGGGAGTGGATTGCCACATCCTCTCCCAGTTAATTTTATTAGGAAGTTAAAATTTGTAACTTATTTTCTTAACTGTATCAACTTATTCATAAATGGAGCAAAAGGAAATTATCACTCATAACAATATTCCCACTTTAACAAGGTTTCTGTGATTAGCATTGCCTCATGCATACTCTAGATGGGCAGTCTTAATATCATTATAACTTACTGTAGCATCAAGCAATGTATTTTATAGGAGTAAGTGATGATGAAGAGACACTCCTATATCTACTTGAGCAAAAGCCATCCCATCTTCCCTTTTCCCCATTATCTCATCTGCCTCCAGAAGTTATAAAAAAATTGGGAACGTAGCATTTCCTCTACTAAATGTACATGAAGAAACATGATTTCAGCATGAAATTTCATTTGTATATTGCATATATGCCATTACGAAGTACCAAACATTGGTTAAACATGAGATTTGGGGAATCCACCTAGCATAATTTGGTGAAAGACATTTTAGAATGGCATTCTGTCCTTAATGTTATATACGATGTTAGCTACTCATTATTGCATGCCTTTATAGAGCAGCATTTCTCAGTCTTGGCACTGTTGACATTGTAGGCTGAATAAATCTTTATGTTGTGGCTGTCCTATGCACCATAGGATGTTTAGCAGCATCCTTGACCTCCATTTACTAGGTGCCAGTAGCACTCTCACCTCTACCTCATGAATTGTGAACAGTGAAAAATGTCTTCAGAAATGGCCAAATGTCACCTCTGCGGGAGGTGGTGGGGATTTTCCCCATTCAAGAAGCTCTTAGATTGACATGTATATTTTAGTGTTAATGGGTGTTATTTCAAGATGGCAAGAACACAAATGTTGTCCTCTTGTCTTTCTACTTATTTTGTTCTAATGTACATGTATTAACATGTATTAGTTGTTTATTAGAGAAAACTCAAAAGATCAAAATAATCCATAATAAGCAAATCAAAGCTCTGAAAAGCAGAACATGCATTATTAAGTCATGGTTCTTGCAGTTTTACAGTGCCTGGTAACATATAATTACCTTTACATACTCTTGGAGTCTTCAAATCTAGTGAAATAGATGGACAAGGATGGGTACCTTCCTTCTTTACAGATAGAAATGCTGAGGTCTAGGTCAGAGTCATCCACATGCTTAAATAGTAGAAGTTGCACCAGTGTCGGGGTTTTAGCTCTAGCCCGGCTAAAGTTAGGGCCAAACCCTCAACATAAACACGTGGCCGATGTCGGGAAAGAAGGACCTCGGGAGACCTTCAGATGGTTGGAGAAGGACAGGTAAGGTTTATTGGGGTGCTCCCCTTATGGAGAGCAAGGAGCAAGCAGCCCCTATAGAGCAAGTCTCTATCCGTTTAAGTGCTGGCTCTAGGCCTGCAGCATGGAATGCTGCAGGCTAAGTGCTGGTACAGCTCAGCCTTAAAGGCACAGCCACAGCCGCTGGTGTTCAGTTGAGGTCCGATGGTCTTGACTCTCGCGGCTCGCCTTCTTTACCTCCTCCTTCCCAAGGATGGGAGGAGTTGGGAGGCTCTTCGTGGCTTGCTAGATGCCTTTGGCTCTTCGGGGCCCCTGGGCTTGATCTCGCCGGCTTGCTAGATGGTCTTGCTGGAGTAGGGAGCGCTGGTCCAGGTGATGAGGTTCAGGAGGTGGTCAGAGAGGTGAGGATCAAAGGATGATATGGGGTCCAGGAGCCCTGCTTTTATAGGGTCCTGGAGGGGTCACATGGTGGGGTTCAGCCAATCAGGGCACACAGCTGGCCAGTACAGTGGGCAAACAGACATAACTGCCAAGTAGAGACAGTTATTACCTGCAAGGTGGTGAGGGGAGCCAATCAAAATTAAAGTGGTTAAGGCTGGTCAAGCTGGCTGGGGGCCATCTTTGCTCACTCGATGGGAGGGGCTGCTTTGAGTGAGTGAGATGAGCCCTGGGGTCAACTAGGGGTCAGCCCCTCAGGCTGTCATGAGGGACCCTAGCTGGGAAATATTATTTTAAAAATCCCCAACACACCAGAGCTCTGAACTTTTGACTCCTGAACTATATTCTCCACTGCTCCCTGGTAGGGAACACATGACCTTTTCCATGTGGCTTCCTGTAAGCATTACTTAGTTGTGTTTGCCATTGAGCTAGTGTGCATGCCACTGTGGTCATGTGTACTCTTCAGTGGGGCTCTTGAATGAACACATAGAAATGGGAGCATCTCCCTGCTAAAGATGTGAATAGTGTTGGGGTCTCAGGTGGATGGCAGTTTTCTTTGATTGAGCTCCCATATCCTCAGCAATTTTTAGGTTTTCAATATACAAGAAGACTGACACATGCCAATTTTGTAAGCTCACTTTTCATATTTATTTTGCAAAATTTTAATGGGATTGATTCACTTTATTCCTAGGGAAAATGACCCTTCCACATTTCCCATTATATTAAATTTCTGCAGGTTTCTTTTGATTTCATTGGTGCATTTCCTTTGATACAAATAACACTAGTGGGAACTATGCATGTGCATCAACAGATGAATATCCCCATATGTTGGCAGTTTAATTTTCTCAGACTAGGTGTGTCTTGGGCAAGGTACAGTAATTATTATTATCTATTAATACTAGAGAGTACAAAAATACCTTGAAAAGTAAATATTTAATATTTCACATTCATTGCCTTCTTTTAGTTTTTAATTTATTGTGTGCATAACAAGCAAATTGTACATTTCCTTCTTTTCCAGTCTTAAAATTCAACTCTTTTAATTTTGAGTAGCACCTAGCTATCAAACACAGTTTTATTTTTTTATGTTGAATATTGAACATTCCTGCATATCTGCAAATAAGCCAATATGTAGGTATAGGTGAGTGTAAGAAGTCTTGTTTTAGATTTTCATTTTAGTTTTAATTTTAAGAGCATTAATACCTCACCCCAATGACTACACTTTTAATTTAACCTACTGTGTTCACATTCTCATGTTTCAAAACTGACAAGTGAATGGGGAAGGAGGGAAGGCTTTATGTAGTGTTGGACTTGGCATAACTCCTTTAAAAGCAACATTACCCATCCCTGGACTTAGGAATGTGGCCCAGCAAAGAAAAGAGTCCAGCACATAATTTAGTTCTCCAAATAATTCCTGAATTAATCAAATAAATCTGTACCTCATAACTCTTCCGTTCCCCTTCTTGGATCCCTTGTCTGTTGATTTTGTATCTTTTCTTGTTCTGTCCTTGGTTTGACCTTCAAATCTGACCATTTGTCTTTAGGATTGTGGCTTTCTCTATATATGACTTAAGTCTCTAAGGCTACACCATGACGTTTGTCCTTTATGACATTAAACCCAATAGCTAAGGGATGGGCTCCAATTACCCCAAATTCTTGTTAGCTTAGATGCAGGATTGCAAACTCATTTGTGTCCAACAGCCAGGCAGGTTGTATAACCCAGTAGGGTGGTCAGTGAGCAGCATAACAGAAGTGGTAAACTCAGTCTGTGGTGAGCTAGAGAGTTTGAGACTGGCTAGTTAGAGATCAGCCTAAAAGGTAAAGCAGCCACTTCATCCCTGCTCCGTTTTGCTGTTCAGGAATGTGTATCCAGAATTGCTAGATCTTTCTGGTTTTTCAAGAGAAGCCAAAACCCCAGACTTTTGTTTGAAATACTCTGTTTTCCACTGTGGTGCTAAATTCCTAATTTTAACAACACTATGTGTTAAAAAGTTGAAATTTGGATATTTGATAATATTTAGGAATTAATAATGTTAATCTTTTGGTGTAATATTGATATTATAGTTATGTTTTTTAAAATGTCCTTATATTTTAGAAATATTCACGGAAATCTTTTCAGATGGATAATGTAGTTTTCGAGATTTTATTCAAAATGATTCTGGGGCTAAGGTGAGGAAATGGATATAAATGAAACAAAGGATGGAAATGAAACAATAGTGGCCATATGTTGGTAATTAAAGCTAGCTGATGAATGGATGTATACATATTTAAATTTTCATTTTGTTTGAGGTTTCCATAATAAAGAGTTAGAAATGAAAAAAGCCATGGCTATAGGGCCAGGTTTGTTTTCAGGCTACTAGAGTTGTCTCTGATCCATGAATTTTTCTATCCATATCCTAATCTATTTATATTTTTATTATGCACTATATTTGGCTATAGTATTTTAAAAAATTTATCATAAATGTATCACTGTAATGCTGCAAGAGTAGACCGGCATTCTATAGTTCTTGAACTATTTTGGACAAGTGCATGCATGCTCATCCCATTTAGTTTGTAAATTTTTAAACCTCCAGTCCTGTTTTCCCTGAGCTTTCATCCTTCCAGAAGAATTTATTATCCACTCCTCCTATAAAAACTCTCAAATATAACAACGTGCATTTCAGAGACTTTTTGTGGAAATTATCTCTTTTGTGACCCATTGAGCCTTTCCTAAGGCATGTGCAATTTTGCATAAATTCTGTGTGTCACATGTTGAAAAAAGAAGAGACTACTTTCATTTTCAATTTTCCACCTTCTTAACTGTTTCTCTATTCTTTTTCCTCAGAATCTGAACCAGCCCCTGCATCCCTTCCTCTGTGGGCTATGAGTATTTGGGGATAGTGTGTATTTGCCACTACAGTACTGAGTTAACACAAAGAGTGTTTCCTGTATTCAGAGATACTTAGTGAGCCCCTCTCTCTGCTGGCAAGGTTTCCAACTTACTCTTCTTACTACTTCAGTCTACTCTGTTCTTGCTAAATGTGAAGTATTAGTTTTGTGAAAGGAGAAAGTATGCTTCCAGTGATTGTTTGGGCATTTTCTATTTTCTTACTCTTCAGGGTCAGTGCAAACTGAGCCAGAAGCCCATTTAATGATTAGTTTTGACAGTTCTTTTTCTTTTCTCTTCCTCCCTTCTTGTTAATTGTCAAAGTGATGGATGAAGGACTCCTTGAAATTGTTTTGCTTTTTTTATCAATCTCAGATGTTATAAGTGCCACAATGTGCCTTGTCCAGCTAGTTTACCCTTGTTCCATTGTTCAACATAGATTTATTGAGCATATACTATGTGTCAGACACTGTTCTGGTGATCTAATTATACACAAAACAGGCAAAATTTATCCCCTTAAGATAATGAGAAATATGAATAAAAATGGGATTAAAGTGATGGAAGGAAAGATTTAGTAGTTTCTGAACAGGTGTATTTGCTCATCAGCTATTAGGGTACTTTGCAGGATTTCTGTTTCTGCTTTTCTTTTGTATGTGTCTATTTATAGCAAACCTGTCCCCACTTTTCTTCTTTTTAAGTCTCTTTTCATATTTTACATGTGGTTTCTCTCTTTCTCTCTTTTATTAAAAGCGCTAATGGAAGTATACTGTCTAGATAGAAAGCAACACAGTGAAGTTTAATAATTTTAAAATTCATGATGTATCTATAAAATGTTTATATTTCACATCTAACACTTTTATTAGATGTTAAGATATTATTTAAATTAACAAAAGATTTTCATTCATGCTACAAGATAAATAGCCATAATCCCCATTTTTTTCCCACTGTGGGTATCAGTTGGGCAGTGTTCCATCCTTATCAATTGCATATACTTTTCTTATGGTAGGGAGCCCATTTTGTTGTTTTTTGTTTGTTTATTTGTTTTGCAGTACTTGGATGTTGAACCCAGGGCCTCACACGTGCTTTGCAAACGCCCTACCACTGAGCATCCCTACTTCATTTTTTGTTTTGTATCTTGAGACATGGTCTCACTAAATTATGTAGGCTCCTTTTCACCTCTAACCTGTAATCCTTTTGCCTCCACCTCCTGAGGTGCTGGGATTACAGGCGTGAGCCACTGCTCATGGCTAGGAAGCTGTATTTTTAATGCCAAAGCTAACTGGTGTTATCCTGAATAAAATCCTAACTTATATAAATGAACTAGTAAAAAAAATTACTATGGCACTTAGTCAGCTAATCAGCTATGAAAATAGTTGCATCTAGGGAAAACATTTATCTGTAAGAAATATCTAATCTGTTTGTATCCCAAAGAAAGTTGACAGGGGTTTATGTACATGTGGTTAGCCAAGGAAACGTGAACAAAGAGAAAAATAAATAGTTTCTTAATAGTCCGCTTCCATTACCTCAGAGTTCTTTTTTTCAAAGACTTTATCATAAAATGACCTTGCCCAATTTTAGCCAAGTCAGAATGTAGAATAAGTTCTATGGATGATTTTCATTTTTTACTGGGGAAAGGGGCTGCAGATAATGAATGCTTTAAACGTACACATCTTTTTTGTCTTTCTCCCTTTTGTCCTTCTTTTTGAGTGATTATCTTCTTTTAAAAGTTATGTGATCCTTAATGGGTGGAGTATTTTTAATTCATTTTAGAAGAATTTTCTAAGTACATTTTTTTTTAAAATTTGGGTAATTCTTGTAGGCCTTTAGCACAACACTGAAAATTTGGCATCTGCAAGCATAATTCAATAAAGAATTGTCTTTGCCTTGTTTAAGGACATTTGATTTTGAAATAAGAGCATTAGAGTCTTTTGAAAATAACAGAACATGAACAGAAAATTATTGCCCTTGGAAAAAACTGTAGCTAATTTTTTCTTTGGCTGATTTGCCACTGAAATCACACGTTCATATAAATGCCAAGCTATGCATATGCATATACATATGTATATGGATGAGTGTGTGTGCGTGTGTGCGTTTGTACGTATATGTGTTTGTAAAATTCCACTATACGATAAATTGGAGAATTTGTTTTTTTAACTCAACATTTATACATAGGTCAAGGAGTAATGCAAAATACTGGTATTGCTACTCTATTTCATCCAAAATTTCAATTAATTAACTTTTACAATTCCCCAATGCAGAGGGCAAATACTGTCATTATCTCAACTTTATTGGTGGGAAACTGGAGAGTAAAATATTGTTCAAGGTCAAACAAAGTCCATCCAGGTCCTGAGGAGCCAAAGTGAAAGGGAGATCTGAAGCAATTATATGGTATATCAGTTGATTATAAATATTTGTTGAGTGAATAAAGTAGACATATTTAATAAAAATAAGATGTTAGTTCTGGATTAGCCAAAATATCTCCTCTATTTTTTCATCCTTTTGAGAAGAATGCTCACTTAAAATGAGAATTTAGTGGAATTTCACTCAACCTCAAGAAAGTTGAGGAAGAACAGCTAGATACATGTTCATAAGGGGAAGGAGTTAAGGCTTGGGCTGCAGAGTGGTGGGAAGAAAGACAGATGTGAACTGTTCACTTCCTTAACCCAGTTTGCTGATTGGGAAGTATCCTGCCATCACTGCTGAGCCTGGCCGCTGACCCTTATGGCATGTGGCTGCATTTCTGCTTGCTTTCATTTTAAATTTTCAGTTCCACTTTGCCTTTGTTTTGTGGCAGTAAAAATTCCAACCAATTTGGAATAGATTTGGATATTCCAGATAGAATCACCAGATTTAACAGAAATACCCTCTAAAATTCCAGAGTTTTCCATAAAGCTGTGGGGACAATTCCAGGCCTATACACTTTAAAGTGTAATGCATGTCCTGGGCCCAATTCTGATCTCAGTCCATAAAAACCCTATGTAGACTTTGAGGCTTCAGTCTGAGGAGAAGAAAGAATTTGGTTTAATTGGGTATTAGGCAATTGACAAGGTTCTCATTTAACTTTCTAATAATTGTAGTTGTGACATGGGTCATCCCTAGGAATGATTTTTATCCAGAGTTCTTTCATAATTACATTGTCTCATTTGTTTCTCTATGTAGAGGGCCTGCAATTCATTGAGTACGTGGCACTTACCAGTGACTGTATATACCCATCAGATAAGTCTCATAGGAGGGCTTAATTTTTCCTGTCATTTTACAGTCAAAGAAACCAAGATAGAGAGATTACACAATGAATGAAATGACTAAGAACACATAGCTATCATGGAGTAGAATATGAATTTGAATCTAGTCTGTAGGACTCCAAACTTTAAACCTATAGTAACTGTTACCTCTTTTGCTAGCAGGTAGATATTAATGTACCTGTTTTATAAGTTGAGGAGACCAGGGCTGTCAGTTGAACTGCTTAAGTTTAGAGGTAGCTGCTTCCCAAGCCTAGACCAAGACCAAGTCTGGTCTTGTTTTTTTTTTTTTTTTTTTTTTTTTGGTGGTACGGGGGACTGAGCCATGGGCCTCATGCATACTTTATAAGTGCTCTGCCACTGAGCTGGATCCCCAGCTCCTTTCTTCTCTTGAGACAGGGTCTTTCTAAATTACACACGCTGTTTCTGGCCTCAAATCTGCAACCTTCCTCCCTCTGCTTCCTGAGTCACTGGGATTACAGGCATGCACTACCATGCCCAGCGTCTCAATTTTTTTCTAACAAGGAATTCAACCACAAACTTATAGCATGATAAAAATATGCAGTGGCTAAAGGGTTTCTCTATGTAGTATTTGTTCAAGTGACATGGTTTTTTTTTTTTTTGGTAAAATAATAATTGAACTTGGATCAATAGAAATTTAGTTTTAAAATATAGGGAGAAACCATTAGGTAAGCATCTTAGAGATCATAAATTCAGAATTTGGTTATTGTATTAGTCAGGGTTATCCAGAAAGATAGAACCAACTGGAGATAGATATAGGTGAATATATAGAAGGATATTTATTAAGAATAATTGGTTTATATAATTATGGAGGCTGAGAAGTCTCACAATTTGTCATGTTCAAGCTGGAGGTCATGGAAGGATGGTGATATAATTCTAGTCCAAACCCAAAGGTCTGAGAACCAGAGGAATTGGTGTTTGAAGGCAGGAGAAGGTGGATCCCTAGCTCAAGAAGAAAGAATAAACTTGCCCTTTCTCTGCTTTTGTTCTGTTGAGGCATTCAGTGGATTGGATGATGTCTACCCATTTTGGTAAGGGTGATCTTCTTTATGCAGTTTACTGATTCCAGTAGTAATTTCTTCTGGAAACACCTTCTCAGACATACGCAGAAATAATGTTTTACCAGCTATTGTTCATAACTTAGCTCAGTCAAGTCAGCATATACAATTAATCATTACAATTACAGGCTGAATTTGGTTTAGAGGGACTTTACAACTATTCAAGTGAGTTACACAATTATTCATTCACTTGTCCTGCAAATACTTAGAATTATCAAGTGTATGTTCATCAAGTATATGTTTTCAAGTGTATGTTAAAGGTAACAATAAGAAGGTGGAATACAGACTTTTTTAAGGATCTTGGATTTTGCAGGGGCCATGGCACGGCACTGTAATCCCTGTGACTCAGGAGGCTGAGGCATGAGGATCGTGAGTTCAAGTTCAAAGGCAGCCTGAGAAACTTAGCAAGACCTTGACTCAAAATAAAAACAATAAATAACTAAAGAGGATGGGGTATAGCTCAGTGGAAGAGCCCTTGCCTAGCACTTGGGAGGCCCTGGGTTCAACCCTCCAGTACTGCCCCCCAAAAAAGAGAATCTTGAATTTTATTGGGGACAAAGACCTGATATATGAGATATCATAAGTAACAAGGTACCATAGATCTATAGACCTGGAAGACCATGGTCAGGTGCCTAGTCAAGGATGTCTTTGTGGAGATTGTTGCTCTTGAGCTATGTTTTAAAGGAGGAAGAGAATTGGAACTTGCTGAGAATTTGATGTGAGAGATTTATTATACATTGCCAAAACATTGATGTCTTCTGCGTATCAGGCACTGTGATGGGAGTTGGGGATACATTTGTGGTGATGCCACAAAGGTCTGTGCCCTCATGGAGTACAGAACCTAGAGAAGAAGCTAAGAATTAAGTCATCACTATAAGTTTGGTGGTGTGGGAACCCATAGCAAGGGAACTCGCCCTAACGTGGGAGCCAGGGAGGCAAAACGTTTTAAGGGAAGTGCTCTTTTCTCTAGTAAACATGAAAAAGTCAAAAGATGGCTGCTAGTACAATTCATACACAGTAACTTTTAATCCCCAAAACTTTTATTCTTCCTTTGCAACCCTACCTATTTCTAAGCAAACTTTTCTGCTACCTATGAGTGAATACTTAGGGTTCAAACTAATTTGAAGGTTACCTTTGGGAAGATATCAATGGGTGCATTTTTCCCCATCACCTCATATTTGGTGTCACAATTGGAGGGAAGTGCTCCTAGCAAGAAGAGGATACAGTTCAGACATGCTGCTAACCCCCTACAGAACACAGGAGGCCCCATGCAAGCATTACCTGGCCCAAAACATCAATAGTGGTAGGTTTAAAAAAGCCTCATTTAGACATGTAAAAGTGTAGGCTGAATTTGGTAAATGAGATATTTCATGCTGCCTGAGCTTAGGCTATATGCAGATATGGAAAGGAGAATCAGCCAGAAAGAAATACTAGGTTAGGACAATCATGTTGGGAAGACTCATGGCTGCAAAGTCAGGAGAAGTTGTTTGTGCTCAATAAACAGTGGGGATAGTCATTTCACTTTTAGGGCCTGGGGCTGCAGTGGGTGAGAAGAACTGTACGGTAGGAAGATGAGTCTAGCAGCAAGTGCAGCAAGGGAGGAACAGGGAGTGGGTAAAGGGGTTACTAATCTCAGTAGTCTGTCTTAGAAGTTGTGAGAGTTTAAACTAGGGATTATGACAATGGGAAAGGAAAGAAAAAGAACATGTACCAAGATACTGCAGAGATGAAGAGAGTTGTAGGATGAAGAGAGAAAGTTATTCCCAAGGAGGCCTTGAGCAGCAGCCCTGCTGTTCATGAGAAACAGGCACATCAGGAAGAGGGATCTGGGGGAGACAAAATACATTTGATTTGGGGTATGTGTGGCAGTACCTGTAGTTGGGACTGCCTAGCAAGTGGAATGTGACTAGGAGTGCATGACTGAGTTGCGGGGACCATGCTGACATTTTCCATCTAAGCCAGAGGTTCTAAACTGGCAACCCACAGGCCCCATCTGGACCACAGATGTGTTTTGTTTGGCCTGTATAGTGTGTTAAAATTCTTTAAAATTTCTAACAACATACATATTAAGAGACTACATATAGAAGCCCATCTTTGTAGATTGTCTTGAAATATCAGAGCATCTGGCAATTCAGGGTTTTTGGTTTTGCAAGGCAGCAGTAGGAGCTGAGGCTTAGCTGCCCCATTGGGATAGGGTGTGATGTCCCCAGATTGCCTCAGTGCCCACCACTCCCTATCACATCTCACCTGGCCACCCCACCTCACTCATTGCCTTTACCTACCTTGAATGTGAGTTTAAAATCCTCTGGTGAGGCTATGATTGCATCATTTACATGTCATGACAGGAGCCTTTTGGAAGGCTGACTATGTCATCCTCTGCTATGGCCATGTTCTGCCTAACTGTGCCACCTCAGTTGTGAGTTATTTTTATAGAATTTCTCCTCACATTTACTTGGCTTTATTCTGCTATACATATACACAGATCTACACTAATTTTTCAGGTCTTCACTTGGAATCTGCTACCTCCCAAGATCCTGTGCCTTTTGACTCAGTCATTTTTGCTGAATGAATGAATGGTGCTCAGTTGCCGGTGGAGCATATTTTCCCCACTCCATTCAAGCCTCTGTACAAATGTCAGCTTATTATGGATTCCTCTCTTAACCTATCTTTCTAAGAAGGTCCTTCTCCTTTGATGTGCTCTTTTTCCTGCCCTACATTATTTTCTTCACAACACTCGCCTTTATCTGATGTAATATTAGGTTGAACCACTTGAGATTGCAAAGTGTACATCAAAAACAGTTGAATATTGGCAGTTTTATGTGACTCAGTTTAACATACCTATTTGTCTATTAGGAGAAAAGGATGTGGCATTCCATTCACGAAGCAATCCCAAAACAATCCGCCATTGAAAACCCTGTGAGGGTTGCTTTGAGTCGGACTTGACTCAATGGCACCTAACAACAGCAACAACAACAACAACAATAACATTTGTCTATTGTCTATACTTTTTCCGTTAAAAATAAATGTAATGATGCCATGAACTCTGTGTTCTATTGTCCACCTTCAGAACTGTGCCAGATATATAGCAGATGCTCAATAAATGTGTGTCCTGTGTAAAAAGTTTGAATTGTCTTCATGGTGACCTTTCTGTAGCAGTCACCATTTAACCATAACCACTTTGATATCTTGCTTCTCTTTTACTATTTTGATTTTCCTCCTACCTCTAATGTCTCCTCTTGGCCTCAGGTCCTGGCTTCTCACTTCACCCCTTCCTAATAATTCTCACGCTTCATCTCTGAGTATGATGTTAATGATTTTCACATCTGTTCCTCTAGTCCTGACCTCAGTCTAAAGTGAGCTATTAGTATCAGCTCCAGTACCATATTGGACATTCTGTTTTAGATCATCCACAACTTCTGAAACATAATATTCCTAAAATCCACATTTTCCTTTGTTTCTGAAAGTTTGATATCAGTTCTTGCTTTCCATTTCCACCCGGGATTCTGTTCTTAACTATGAACATTGAACCAATTGGGAAGTTCTTTGTCCCCTGCTTGTTTTGTGGGGCCACTGACCTGCTCAACTTCCAGCTCCCATTAACTTCGTTACTATGCTTTCCACATTTACCCCTTTCTTTCCTTTGACAAATATCTTCATTAATGTGAGAGCCTTTTATCTCACTGCTTCCTACTTTTCCCCTCCATCCTGCATATTGAGAACAGATGAACTTCTGTATAATATTTGAATAGGGCCATTATTCTTCCCAAATTATATCATTAGACTCATTAGCAACTTTGTGAACATTTTTTTGTGTTTTTCCAACCTACTTTCAAGTCCTATTTCCCCTGATTGCTTATTGAACCACTGAGCTCCTTACCCCCAATGATTTTCTTTTTCTTCCTCAAATATGCAGCACATAGTCTGGAAGGTAGTAGCCATGAGTACCTGGGTGGAGGGAAGGGCTTCACATGATCCCTATTAGCTTTCTTTATCTAGGTAGGATCTGTGTGCCTCTTCTGCAAACACAGCTTGAAACAAGTAAGTCATTTAGCACTGTATTAGTCTGTTTTGTGTTTCTATAACAAAATACCCATAAAGAAAGGAGGTTTATTTGACTCGTAATTTGGAGGCTGAAAGTCCAAGATCATGTGACCTCTCACCTTGACATCTAGTGAGAGCGTGTGGTGAATGTGACCCCAGTGGTGCATGTGTGGAAGAGATTACAGGCAAGAAAAAAAGCAAGAAAGACCCAGGGTCTAAGCTCACTCTATTTATAACAACCTACTCTTGAGAGAACTGACCTGGATCTGGTGAGAACTACACTAATCTCTTCTAAGGGGAACTCCCTGAGTGACCCAGTTACCTTCAACTTGGCTCTGTCTCTTAAAGGTTCCACTTCTCAAAACCGCTACATTGGTGGCCAGATTTCCAGCACATGAACCTTTGGAGGACACACTCAAACCCTACTGAACCCAAATAGATTTCCCTTCCAAGGGAAATTCTAGAGCTGTCACTGAAGTTTCTGCCATCACCCTTTTGTAGACCCTGTTTCCTTGCCCCAGAATCCCCTCTGTTATCCTTTATGTGAATCTAATTCTTATTATCGGAGATAGTTCAGTGGGGTGGTGTAGAGTACAAGCCATGAGTATGTGCTCTAACATAATCTTGGGCATTTACCTCTTCCTTTCCCTTGCTGGGTCACTCATCAGCAAAATACTGTTTTGAGGATTAATTAAGGTCATATTTATAAGGGTCTCAGCACCAGTACCTGGAAAAGCTTAAGTATCATTAGCGTCAACATCATCATTCTGCATCATAATTCAAAGCCCTTGTGCAATAATTCTTTTGTAACAAGGTCAATGTGCAGATCTCTCTTCCACTTATCAGGGTTATTCTGTACTTATCAGGGTTATTCAGGATTCACCAATTTTACAGTTATGTGACTAGGTTATAAGCTCTCACAGGGCCAGAACCATGTTTCATCTTTCTTCAGGCCTCAGTTATAAGTGCCAAATATCTGCATGGCTTTCCACAGATACTTGCAGGATAAAAAGTTACTTGAGAAGACAAATGAAGCACAACACTGTATTAAAATAGTTCCACTCAATTTGTATTTCATCAGAAGGAAACTGTCCTATGTTTCTTATGTAGATATTATGCTAACTTAAAATGGGAAAATAAGCTGGACACCATGGTGCACACCTGTAATCCCAGCGACTTGGGAGGCAGAGCAGGAGAACCGCAAGTTTAAGACCAGAGGCAGTCTATGTAATTTAGCAAGACCCTGCCTCAAAAAGTAAAAAAATGGGCTGGGTGTGCAGCTCAGTGGTACGGCACTTGCAAAGCATGCAAGTGCAAGGCCCTGGGTTGAACCCCCAGTAGCTTAAAAAAAAAAGAAAAGAAAAGAAAAGAAAATGCACCAAGTACTAATCTGACAGTAATTCTTAGAAAACTGACTTTGCACTTTAATCAAGAAGTTGTAGTTCAGCGTTTAGCCAGAAGATGGTGCAGTGTTCAAGGGATCGTTCTCTCTGAAAGTCAAAACTGATTTCAAAGGAATGAAATTGCAATCCGACCAAGTCTATAAAGGAATGAGAGAAAGTAATGCCAGTTCAGCTTTGACACCATCCTAGGGCTTAGCAAGTGTCACACTTTCATGTAGTTTCTTCCTTCCTACTGCCTAGCATAATGAGCTGGAGAATTCTTCTAATTAGCTAAATATTATTGTGAATCAGTGTGGGGCCATGCTTCCTGTACATTCTTATTTGTGTTTTGCCAGCCAAGGGAAGAAAGCTGTTAGAGGCAGGAGCAGATGTAAGGAAGGCACAAAACATGCCAAGAAGTCATGGCATTTCTTTGCAATTGGATGAGTCATTTTACTTCACATATTTTTATTCTGATATTAGTAGATATTCTTTAAGTCAATATGTCTTCCTGGAAAATTTTGTGTGTGGTGTGCAAATGCATGGTGCGTATATGTGTGTGTCAAGATTTTCTCCACCCATGAAAGAGTTATATGTTATATGTAAAATACAAAATGACTTCATCTTCTCATTATTATGATTATCAGGAATGTACCCAGCCAGGTGAGTAACAGTGCAATTTGCTTAAATTTCTTGTTTACATGGATTGGAAAGTAATTTTTAGAGGAAGATTCAAAGTTGGTGCTGATTAACTATTTTGTATCAAGTTTGTGTATCATATACTTGCGCTCTCTCTCTCTCTCTCTCTCTCTCTCTCTCTCTCTTTGCCACGTAAAGTCTTACGAAAATTGAAAACTAATTTATTATCATGTAGTTATTAGCACAATCACAAAAGAGGTCACTGGCCTTTCCTTTAATTTCTGTCACAGGCTGCAGGCCATATTATGCTAAATCAAGGATACAGGAGATAATTAACATAGCAACTCTGGCAAGTTTAATAGGTGAGTGATGAACGTTTAGACTTGGGCTTCAAAATCCATGTCTTAATTACCACCCGCCTGAGTGCTGTGACAAAGCTGGGACTGGAGGACATGTATTACGGATACTGTTGGCCAGTCCAAAGTTTTTATGAGTTGTCCGTAAAACTGTTATTAGATTGAGAGACTTCAAGGCAAGAAAAAGAAAAGTTGTGTGTGTGTGTGTGTGTGTGTGTGTGTGTGTGTGTGTGTGTGTGTGTGTTTTAATGTATAAGAAATTTCCAACCATTCAATGTGTGGCTTTTCCAGAAGCATCCATTGTACTGCAAGAGTTCTCACCAGGAGTGAGGTTGCCCTGGTGGTGTGTGTGGGGGGGGACATTTGGCACTATCTAGAGAGACATTCTGATTTGACGTGCATGGGCAAGAGGGTGCTACTGGCATCTTGTAGGTAGAGTCTGGAGATGCTGTTAAACCTCCTACAGTATGGAACACAGTCCTCCCTCCTCCTAGTAAAGAATTGGCCCCAAATGTCAACATTGCTAAGTCTGAGAACCCCTGCTCCAGAATCATCTACTCCATTGGT
Source organism: Pedetes capensis (assembly GCA_007922755.1). Classification (NCBI taxonomy): domain Eukaryota; kingdom Metazoa; phylum Chordata; class Mammalia; order Rodentia; family Pedetidae; genus Pedetes; species Pedetes capensis. The sequence continues at coordinate 51,136 of VMDO01004135.1, forward strand.
TTTTGTTTTTCCGCTGCTGGTTGCCAACAGGTGTCACCACAGACCCTGTTCTATTTGCTGTGTTATCAAGGAGAGAGCCCACAAACTCTTGTAACATATGGAATGAAATCCCAACTGCAAAGCTTTTGTGGAAGGCAGTTACATGCTGGTGAGCTGAGGCCTATGGAACAAAATTGATCAATTACACAAATTAAGCATAGCCCTTAAGGAATTTATTTTATTGGTCTGGACATCTGTTGCAGTATTGTCCAAATCCAAAACTCAAATGGTGCCTCGGGTTGCCAAGTTGGGCAAGAAAATCTAGTAGCTATAAAAGTACAACTGAAAACCCTATATTAATATCACGTCCATCTGCTGAATGTTACATAAATATGCAGACTTTTTATTTTCCTTGGGAATAACATTTATTTTTACAGTGCCCAGTTTGACATTCTTATGACATTCTGTTCAGTTTATTACATTGTAACTTTAAATGTTTCTTCAAAAATGCATTTATAATGTTGTTGTTAATCTTTTTTCAAGGGTCTCAACCACCTGTTTAACTTATAGTTAAATAGAGAAGTCCTTTTTCTTACAGGAAGAATGGGAAATCTTTGGACAAAGAGGCTCAGAAAAGATTTTGAGTAACACTTGCGTAGTGTAAAGGGAAATTATATAACAGCCATGAATGTTAATATTCCATCCTGTTCTTTTACAAGTTGAAATGTAATCTCCATTTTAAACTAAATTAGCATCATTTCTAAACAGTATCATATTTGTATCAAATTTATACAACCACATCAGATTACTATTGACATGTAAAATAGTCTCTTTTGTGCTGTGGATAAAAAATAGATTGAAGAGAATGATTTGATTTCTGTTTTAATGTCTGGGATTTAAATTGATCTGAGTGGACGTGTTAGGTTGCAACTTGCGCCAACTTTGGCGAGGCATCAGGTAGGGGCAGGTTTACCTTAAGAACCTGTTGTGATCCTGGCACAAAGAAAACCTTGCAGTTATAAAAGTACATCTGAAAATCATGATGTTTCTCTCATGTCCATCTGCTGAATGTTAAATAAATATGTTAGTTGGTTATTTAAATATGTTGAGTGGTTAAGCCAACTGGAAAATTATAGGATATGTGTAGGAAAGCTTAGAGAACATCTTTCTTCATGTTCCCCCATTCTCATTTTATGTATTCAATAAAACCCTTTTAGTAGTTAATTATTGAATGAGTTATAGTCTAATAATAAGAGAATATACAATGATCAGAGAAACCTAACAAGCAAAACCTAAATTAAAATGCAAACAATAAAACAAATAAAACTTGGCACAAGCTTTGGGGAGACTTCCTTATGGTATTTTCTATTTTAAAAGAAAAGAAAATATATAGCATTTTATCAAATTCACTTTAAAAAACACTTGTAATTGCAAAAGTGTTATATGTTTACTAAGGAATACTTAGAAAATATAAATCAAAAAGTATGCTAAAAATGAATTTACTTTCTTAATTTTAAGTCAGCATACATTATCTCTAAATTAGAAGGTGTGAGATTCAAGAAAAGTGTAAAAACGTGTTATGCTTTTTCTTTATTGGATGGTCATGATTTTGTGATAGAGTTCTTATACTCCCCTACACTTGGCACTAAAGAAGGGAGGATTATCTGGATAAATCTCAAATAAATTTACTTTTAAGGAAGCACATCTGCAATGGTAGTGATAAAGTTTGGAGAAGAGGAAGATATGTCTGAGATTCTGAATTGGCTAGTTACTTGGCACTTATATATTGATGGACTAATCTTGTTTGAAGTAAGAAGAGATACTTTTTAACAGTTGTGCCTACACTAGAAGAGAATAGCCTAGTGAGAAATACAAGGTCATCTGTAAAGAATTTTCATGCCAGAAATTGCCTTATAAGAATGTGGGCTGAGTAACTATCATAGTAGAACATAGAAGAACATCCACTACATGTCTGTAGCATCTGATTTCACCTCACCTTTGCTGCTGTCATTTCTGTTGTCTTAGCCAAATCAGTTACTCCATTGATGAAATAACAAATATGGAGACTGTAACAAAACAATTGGTGGTAATGGAAAACAAAGTCTATAAAAAGGTATGTAGAGCTCAGAATTTAGCACAGTATAAATATCTTAGCATCCTTGAGATTTATATTCATGCACCCAGTTAAGTAGATAGATGGTGGAGGAGAGGCCATAACTGGCTTTTGGAGAGGTACATTCTAATTGACCAGAGAAAGAATAGCTTTTTGATTCCCCATGGTTTTAAGAACCAAGAGGCATTTTCTTTTTCTGCTCTGGAACTGCCACATTTGTTGAGGTTATAAGCCTGTAGTCTGTCTTTGGACTCCTGATGTAATTTCTGAATCACCAACCATTTCTGAGACCACAAGATATTTAAAAATAAGATAAGAAATATTGACTGAGACTCCCCAAAACCAGCAAGGGAAACAGTTGCTGTGGCCGAGGTTTACAGAGGAATTTCTCTCTTGCAGTTTGTGCGCATTGAAAATGACATGATCTATCTCAAGGAATAACTTAAGACCTGATCTACTTACCCAGCTCCAAGTGATTTATCATAAATGTGCTTATTTGGAAGTTTTAGCAGTAACTGCTTATGGGAGGTGCTGGGGTTAACTACCAAAATTGTACATAACTTGGATCCTGTGTGTGGCAATTAATCAAGAAATTATATTCTTTGACTTTCTAACATCCCACACAGAGTGCTACATCTGTGGTGTGTTTAAATAGAGAGAGAGAGGAGAGATGAAATATTTTATCTAATAAAATGCTAATGGTTTTGTTTTGTGAAAAATATTGAATTATTGTGATGTTAGATCTATCTGTATGAGCGTTTCTCAAGTCCCATTCAATAAGTACTTCTGACAGAAAACCAACTCTTTCTTAAATACGATATTCCAGTCATTGAAATGACTTTAGGATTATGGGGAGCCCCCTTCTTAATGCTGACAACAGAGCCCAGGAATAAATGCTGTAGAAAGAATTGGAGCAGACCAGGTGATTCCTGTGGGCATTTGGTGGATTTTCAAGAGCATTATTTAAGAGCAGTTTGGAATATGTTTAATAAAGGCAGAGGGGGCATTGGTTCCTGGAGTCCCTCCTGGGTATGCCTTGTACCTGTTGAGGTGTGCTAGTCTTGGGTTTTCAAAACAGATCTCTGGAGAATGGTACTGTGTAATATACTGTGTACATGTAGCTAATGGTCAGCAAGACTTATTAGCTACCTTGAGAGTTACTTTTACAAATTCAATATCTAAAAGCCTACAAGAAGCACCGGAATCTAAAAGGGAAGAATTTTGGCAACCAGAATGGTTCTGTGTAGTCATTTTCACTCCTGTGGTCCTTTTGAGGTGGTTCAAATATTTTGATTTTAATGTTTTCTTTGTCAATAGTTAGCTTTTTAAAAAATGACCATTTCACAAACATTTATGGAGCACCGGCCAAGAGGTAGAAAGATGGAATAATATCTGACTTCTGCCTTTTAGGATCTCAGTGCAGAACAAAGAGAGAGACCAAATGTTTGTAATGTGGACAGTGCAACACATGAAACAGCCTGATGCCAGATGCTTTACTGTAGTCCTGATACCACATCATTATTTTCCTTTTCACACAAAGGAACTGTAGCTTGGACAGAGGTTGGATCCTACAGTTAGCTAGAGCAGGGGCCATTATCTATAAGAAGTGCCTTGTGGCTCTGGAATCCTTCTTTCTCACATTCACTCGTTTGCTATAGAAGTATGAATGAAGCAGTCCCCTTGGTACCAGGGGACACATACAGTTCTCACCAGATGCCAGGCATTGTGTACAAGGCTTTGCATTCACTTAATTCTCACAAGGGGCTGGGATTCAGTTGGTAGAGCGCTGCTCTGCAGTCTCTGAAGCCCCAAGTTTGATTCCCAGCACCACAAAAATGGGAGATGGACATGGCAATCCACTCCCAAGGCAATCCCAAAACAATCAGCCATTGAAAACCCTATGAAGGTCGCTATGAGTCAGACATGACTTGAGGGCACCTAACAACAACAATCCTCACAAACTCCCAATGAAGTAGAAACCCCATTTATAACCATTTTAAAGATGAGCAAACTGAGCTCTGAGAAGTGGCTTGACCAAGCTTGAATAGTTAGTGTAGAGCAACAATTAGAATACAAACTTTTAACCACTGAACATTACTATTATGGGATGTGAGGAGACATCATTTTTGCCTACAATGCTGAGTGAGGTCCAGAGATTGGGGCAAAGAAAAATATAAGGCAATTAGAGAAAATTAGAGACATGGTCTTTATTACGACTTAGATGATGATATTACTTAGATTTCCCTCTGAACTGAGTTAATGGCAGAATGTATTTCTGAACTTCTAAAAAATCTCTTTAAAAGTTTTAGACCTGAATTTTAGTGAGAATCAATTACATTCCTTGTAGTGTGAAAAATTCAGCATGTCTGGGAAGTCAGACTTATAAAAGTCATAGAGAGGTAATTCTTTTTACCTTTTATTTTGAAGTAATTGTAGACTCATAAGAAGTTGTAAAAATAGTATAGAGGTACTATATGCCCTTCACCCAGCTTCCCCTAATGGAAACATTTTACATAACCACAGTAAATATCAAAAGTGGGATCTGAATTTGACAAAATACTGTGAGAGTACAGACCTTATGTGCCTTTTACCATATTGTAGATGCCCCTATTGTTTTGTACAATTCTATTAAATTTTATCACCCATATAGATTTGTGTAACCATGAGGACATAATTTTTTTTAATGTTGATATAAAGGAAAAGGAAAATAAAATGTTTGGAACAATCATTCTCCTTTATAGCTTTCTCATATGTGAGTTTACCTTACTGAAAATCTTACTCTTACAATAATTTGTGTCTTAATGGAATATTACTATAAGAGTGAGTTTTCACAGTCCAAAAAGGTTACGTTTGTCTATAGAAATGATTCACTTTAGAGAATATAAAATGATTCCATTAAAAAAATAAAGTTGTCATATAATGTTACTTAAAGCTTTCTAGTTAGATTTAATTTTTAAACATTTACAGATGGAAATGAGAGGCTCTTGATTTTTCTGTGTATTTTAAAAGAGTGAACAGTTTACAGTGTAGGAAGGTGTATACTGACTGACAAGGTTTTGTATTAACATGTACTACTGTTTATTGCAATTCAGTGCTTTTTAGGTTCTAGCTCTTGTTTTTTAGGATATGGAGATAGAAACCCAACTTTCAGTACGTTCCCGAAAGCTGCAGATGCATGAGTTTAAAAAGGGGTTAAATTTTAATGAAATCATAGCCTTTAGTCAATGTGCTTTAAATTATAATTTTAAAAGCCAATCATTTTCTTTTTTGACTGACATGTGGCATTTTGGAGAAATTTTTAAATCCTCAAAAGTCTGTAAGAAATGAATTTGGGGGGCTTGTAGGTACCGTATTTAGAACAGAGAAAAGAGGGATAGCTCATAGTGAAGGGTTGAATTAAAATCATTTGTAATTATGCATCACAAAGAGACACAATCACAGTACATCCATTTATATGTGCGTCTGTGCCTTTGCCTCTGACCCCAGCTTTCTGGTTTCTGTCTCTTTTCTTTACAAAATCTTCAGTTATGCGTAGATGCACACATTAGAGAGGAAATTGGGGCTAATGATTTAGGAATGTGCTAATTAATTCTCATTATGTCCTATGAATGGAGAGTAGTAGTGAAAGGTTGTGTGTGTATGCATATACACTGTACATTTTTTCCACACAGCATTTTCTTCTGAAGGAAAGTTATGCTGTTGTATGTGTGCATTTTTTTTCCTGTTAGATTTTCACACACAGTGACAGCTCGCAGTATCCAAAGTACTGACATTATGACTTAGAGATGTGATAAAGAGAAGCATTTACTGCATTCTCTGTAAGTAAATGCGGTTCCAGAATTGAGGGAACATATGTAATACAATACCTGTTCTCTCAGAGTTTCTTAATTTAAGCGTCAGGGTTCCTAATTAGCAGTTTGATTGCATCCATTGTTACTTGGTCTTTGGTTATTGACGATCAACCTTTGTTAAACCAAGGTATGTAATCATTCTGAGGACACTCATTTTTTTAGGGTTTTAATATTTGATAATAGGTTTTCCAATAGCTTGAAGGGTACCTTTTAACATTTCTTTTCCAGCTGAAGTATTTCCTGAGTTTTGTCCAAGCCCTCTATAGTTAAAGACTTTTTGACACTTAATAGACAATATTGTGGCTTTTTTTCTCCGTCAGACAAATGTATAGCATTTAAACAGCCACATTGTGCTATCCTAATTGAGACACCTTGTAGAAATGGTAATTATAGGGTGACTTGTGTCAAAAGTATTCAGAACAAATTACATTTTACCAATTTTTAAAAAACTTTTAGGCTCTGTCTTTCCTCTCTCCCTCTCTAGTCTTCTTTTCTCCCTACTCCCCATCATTCTTTCAAGTTAGTTTACTGAGTAGTTACATTTTGTTAGAGTTGTTCCAGGTTTTCTCTGGGTTTAACAAAACCCCAAATGAACTAGCCAGATGAGAACAATCAGAGAAGATTTGATTCTGCAAATGAAACAAAACCAATATTTGAGGTATTGTTTTGCTCAGGCTACCGGCTTGGCTTTTGCTCTGAGAATATTCATGCTCCCAAGCTAGTTCTAGTTCTGTTTATTCTGTGCTGAGTTCAGCGAACTTTCCACAGCCATCCTCTTCAAACAGCATGGGATGTTTTTGTTTTGTTTTGTTTTGTTATTTGTTTTTCCTGAGCTGGAGTCTATTTTGGGCTCACTCTCCATTCTGTGGGTCCCATGAATAATTCTAACACAAAACACAATTCTTCTCATGACCAAGGGGAGGAGGATGAATTGAGAGAAAAAGATAAAAACTGCAGTTTTAACCCCTAAATCAAAAGGCTTGGGAAAAGAAGTAAAAGGAAATAAAAAACAAAATCATAAACAAAACAAAAAAATAGAACAGCATGGGGAAAAAAATAACATTGGAAAATGATTTCAGTACAAAACAGGTGTCTAATGATACTCCAGCAAAACAAACAACAAGAAACTCAGCATTGAAGGGCCAAGTATTTGACACACATTGTAACTGCCAGGTTATTTTCATTTATGAAATAAACATGCAGTTTTACAGATTTGCATGTGGAGACAGTTGTTTACATATTGAAACACAAGTTCTTGGTGGATAGAATAAAATGGAGCAATAGTCCTATTGAACATCTTTCTTAATTGGGCTAAATGTAAATGTGTTTGTTAAAAAATAAAAGGGATTAAATGAGCTTTGACCTCTTTGATCATTGAGAGTGGTGAATTTTCTGGTTAAGGTGTTATCCTCAAATTACCTTGTGGAATTTCATTTTAAAAAGTTGAAAAAAGGCAGAGGACATCTACTTTTTGTTTTATGTTTGCTCTGTGGCCAGTTGTTGATAAATAAAAAACTAGGATTACAGTGGCCGTTCTTATGAGGCCCATACTAAAGATGATAGCAAGATGGCATCATTCAGCCCTAAGTGATGTGTGCTTGCATGTGTGCCAGTAGTCTAATGAAATTGTTCTAATCCTTTGTGCTCTTGGCATTGTCACATTTCTTCCTGAGGCCACATAGAACATGACAACATGGGAAGTAAAATTAATATTTAAGCCACGAAGAGAAAGAAGATATATTATTGAGTTTCGCTTATTGACTGCCTACTGGGTGCTGGCTCTGTGCTAGCCATAGGGGACACCGTGGTGCTTAAGAAGTAGTAGTTCCTGCCACCATGGAACTTGCAATATATCAGAGAGATAGACCAAAGGAAAAGGATTAATGAAGCGTGAAGAAGGGGAAGTAGTGAGTGTTATTGGAGCATCAGAAAAAAATGAGGTTCTTGAGTTACCTGGTTCTCCTCCCTTTTTTCCCCCTTTCAGTTCATATGTCTTTTTTTTTTCAGCTCTTATTTCTTTTTTCTTTTTTGTTGGAAAATTTTAATGTACAATTTAATGCGTTTCGTTCTGACATGTATTTATTTAATTGTGACATTTACATATATGCATTTCATTGTACATTGCACACATAACCTACCCCTTACCCTCTAGTGACCCTCCTCCCCCATCTCCCACCCCACCACCAGTGGCCTCCCTCCCTTCCCCACTTTCCTTTCCTTCCCTCTTTTCTCCTTCATTTGTCTTTCCATCTTTCCTTCCTCCTTTGTTTTTCTCCTTCACTCTTGTTTGGGATCCCCTCTAAATGGGATTCGACCAAGCTTATTTAAAAAAAAAAAAAAGTCCTACCATGATTTTCTAGATAGAGGCAGTATAATATGATGATTATAGCCATACCCTTGGAAACGTGTGACCCAGATTGGAATCCTTGCTTTACCATTAATTAGTTTGACCAAAAGAAATTACCTCAATTTCTTTGTGTGTGTGTGTGTGTGTGTGTGTGTGTGTGTGCGTGCATCAGATATAAAAGTATTTACTTCATAGGACTGCTCTAATGATTAAGTGAGATTCTGTAATTAAAATTCTTGACTCCTTGCTGGAAAGGTGGTGAGCATGCTAAAATTCTTAGCTGTTATTATGTTATTATTATTACTGTTATTTTATCTTTTATTTTCTAGGAGTAATATCTATTATAAGATAGTTAAGAAATAATGAATGTTGATATTAATTGAAAATTTTTTTCTGGAAACAACTGACTAGTTTTGGTATTATGTAATTTATGTTTTGTTAATTTGTTTTCCTATCCACAAAAGCTGTTTTTTCGAATGTTAAAAATAAAAACCAGAGCTGGGTGAGGTGACACACGCCTTTAATCCCAGCCATTGGGAAGGCAGAGGCGGGAGGGTTACGAATTTGAGGTCAGAAGCAGCCTGTGTAACTTAATGAAACCCTGACTCAAAATGAAAACTGGACTGGGGGTGCTGCCCAGTGGCAGGGCATTTGCAAAGTATGTGTAAGGCTGTGGGTTCAATCCCCATGTACCACCAAAAAATAAATAAAATAAAAACCATTTCAATGAACTAAGCTTTTAAATAAACCTTTAGAATCTCTGCCATATTACATATAATTTTTGTCATTTCAGGACTAACACTTGAACCAAATTTCAATTAGTCATTTTAGGAGACAGGGAAATTCATTGATGTTTACTTTGATTCAGAGTGATTGAGACACTTCTCAGTGTACGCACATGGAGTAATGTGAGATTTCCTAGTGTGGCTTGTGAAGTCAGCCTCACTGTATTATAGACAAATCCTATATATGTGCCATGTGAATATGTACCTATATCATTTGATAACATGAAAGGCGAACTTCAAAAATTAAAAAGTTGTTATACATTTATCCTTAATTAGGACTTCCTGACAGTCTTGAAGAGCACTTTTAGATTCCATATGTACTCACATTACCTCTCCTGCCCTCTGTCTTCTCTAGTGTAAAAATGTACAAAAGGTAAAGGTGACATACATAGAATTTAGACATCTTTCTGTCTGCTCATATGTAGGATGGAAACCCCTGCCCCTGCCCCTAGCATAGGCTTTAGCATCCATGAATATCTCTCCTCTGCAAATGGTCCATTTACTCCTATGCCTTCTGTTTTGCTTGTGTGGTTCAATCTGCCTGAAATGCCTTTCCTGCCAGGATGGAATCTTATCTTTTAAGGTCGGTCCCAATGTCATCTATTGTGTGATTGGATTGCTTTGCCAGCACCCTTGGGCAAAATAATCTTTTCCCCTCTTTCTACCCAGCAGTTCTTTGTTTCTGTCTTTTTTACTTCTTCACACCAGAAACTCCTGAATGGTAGGGTTTTCATCTTTGCAGAAAACTAGATTCCTGTTTTTAAGGAGTTCCCAGTTGGGGCAGGAGGACAGACATATAAACACAAAATTGCATTGCAGTTTGGAGAGTAATATATAACAATAGTCTGAATCAGTGCACACAGATGTGCTTTTATTTACTAAAGAAACTTGCTTTTTTTATATATAAGAACTACTGAGAAGTTGGCAGCATATAGGTGTAGTGTGTTTCTTAAAATAGCAGTGTTTTCCCAGTCTTCATATCAATATTTATGTTGTTGCTCAGCCTCTGTTAAAAAGAAAAAACAAACAAAAATTCTCAAATGACATGGTATATCTGATGTTAGCATTGTTAGGATGAAGAATTTAGTATTCTTTTGAAACTGTGACATATAGCAGGAATGATGCTTGGTATTCCAAAACCAAATAAAGTATTACTGAACCTTAGCTGTAAGCTAAGACTTTAAGTGCCATTTGTTTGTTGAGTTTTCCCACTCTAAATTGCTCAGTTTGGCACCAGACCTTTAAAAGTATTTATAGTTTAATTGGTATGTGGTTTATTTTAAATTATATTAAAATGATCTGCTTATATTAAAATGACATGCTTTCCAAAACCTAATATTCCCTTAAAAACATTGTTGTAGGGGTGAAAGATTTCAAAATGTTATTCTAAAAAAGCAGAGGAAAGATTTCAGACAAACACACAACCCAGATTCTGCAAGTTTGATTATGCTGAGCTCCCAGGATGAAGTTATAAAATCATCTTCTCTTTATAAAAGCCCAGAGTTTGAGGCTTGTGGGTAATGTTTTCAATAATTGTTATTTTTTTGTCCTGGTCTTTTTTAATGCTCACTCCGAGGTAGTCATAATACAGCGAGCTCATAACATCATAGCCCTTCTCCATATATAGCCAGGCAAAGCTTTCTGCTGTTAAGTAGGACTTGGGAGTACTTTACAGAAGGAAAGCATTGCTATTCTTGAGCAAACTCTGAGAGTTTAAAAACATTATTTTGAAATGTGCTTCCTTAAAGTCAGAAGAACTTAATTAAGTTCCCAGGGTTAATTGTTTCTGAAGTGTTAACATGTCATTTGTCTATTCAAACTCCAAAGCAAATCTAATACGGGATTTAATAACCTGTTTATGTGAATAGAAATTTGGGGTGGGGGAGGCGTGGGAGAAGAGGGAAAAGCTAATAGGCTTTTTACCTAGTTAGTGGGTTTAGGGAAGAATTCTTTCTGTCTTCATTTGAAACAAAGGTAAATCCTATGTTCAAAACTCCTTTATTGGGAGTATAAATTGGGATGACAAGGAAGTTTTGGGACAAAACGGTATTTTTATACTTTGTTCATTTCATATTTATCACTAGCTTGTTTGCTAATTTTCATTTGCAAGAGGCAATTCTTCCAGCTAACTGGGTGCCTCAATGGGCCACTGATTTCTTTGAAGTGACAGTCTGTAAATATGCATAAAAAAGGGATGCAATTAGCGTGTGTGTGGTTCACTGCAGCCTGATTCCATTGGCAAGTTTACCCACAGTGTTGATAAGCTACATTATCTAGAAAATTGGCCGCTGAAAAACAGCACCTCTGATTGCCAGCAAAGGTTCCAGATAACAGGGTGCTGAAGAGAAATATAATTGAGGTTGAATATATTAACCAAGGTGTCACATGCTCCTTAGAAGCTCTAATTTATCAGCATGTTGGAATTTTTATTAACATTTGGAATGCATTTCTACCACACTAATGAAGGGGAATTGGCAGTTCAGGTTTTAGTTATTGTCATTTCTGAGAAGTTAAATGTAATTTCTCGTTGGACACAGTTATGTAAATATATTTGTTCACGGGCTAAAAAAATTATACATTTTGCAAAATACAAATATGTTGTTAAGGGCAGTGTGACAAATCAGTGATGGCTCAAGTCCTGAAAACCAGCCACATATTCATGCTGCATTTTGTGTATTGCAGTTCTTTGTGCAGGGGAATTTGTGAGAAATGAACGAAGCTTAATTTCATTACCTCTGTGACTGGCTCACCATTGTGAAAAACAGTTAAAATTAGCCACTGTTTTAGTAGGCTAGCGTATTGAAAAGGACTTAGTGGTTAAACTATTTCTGTAGATGAAAACTTGCTGAAATTATAAAGTCAATTAAGCATTCATGGAAGATATCTGCTTTTCTTTTTTCCATTCTTCTTGGAAATACTTGACTTCTGTTTATTTTCTAATTCCAATAAATAGATTTTGAAAGACATGTGTTAACTAGAACATGAATATCTGTATAAATATTACTGTAGAAATAAATTGAGATGTACAAACTTGAAATTACATATGATAAAATGATACATATTTTTAAAGTGAGGGTAAACAAATCCTAAACTTTGAGTAATAGCTTATTAGGAATGAAAGGGGATGAAGAAGTCAACATATCAGGGGACACGAATAGTTTCAGCTATGTAGTTCCTAACTTGGGTGGTGGATTTATGAGTGTTTCATTATTATAATTCACAATTATATGTGTGTAACATGTATGTACATATCACATATCAGGATACAAAAAATTTTTAAAAGAAAATGACTCAGTTTCTGTTGACTCATGCATTTTGTTTTTCTATGGAAATGCTTATGAATTATAGTTCACAGAGGACTGTATATTGATGACATGCTTAGTATGAGTTAGTTGTGTACATCTTTGCCTCAGGGAATGATGCCAGCGTTTTTCTTCCATTAGTAATAGATATGGAGGACATAAGGCAATGTTTCCCTTAAGAAAAGTGAAGATATTCTCAGCTTTCCCTTTGCATTCACTTCTTAGCCTTCTGTTGTTCTATGTTGTTGGTGTTAGGAGCCAGCGTGTTGGTGGCTGACTCGTAGTTACTCTATGTAGAACAGGCAAACAGTATTGTTAGTGCTTCTCTGCTATTCATAGGGTTTTCAGTGGCTGTTTGTTTTTTGGGATTGGGTTGCCAGGTCCCAAGCCTATAGCACCTAGTGTTCCCAGGCAGTCTTCTATCCAAGTACTAACCAGGCTTGACCCTGCTTAGATTCTGAGATCTGACAAGATTAGACACCACAGTGGTACAACTGTAGGCATTGTTCTGTAGTTTTCCTAATTTCATTCTTCTTCCTGCACATACTCCTCTCCCAGTATTCCCTGGTCCATTCCCTATTCCTACTGCAATTTTTCCCTACATGTCACAGGCTCATCCTCTGCCCTCAGCTGTAAACTTCTGATCTCTGTTACTGATCCATCTTTTGTGTATGCTGGCAAAGTAGGCTTGGGTGGAAGGAGGAGGGATAGTGTTCTGTTTATTAGTGGGAACTTCTCATTGAAATTGGACTTGACACAGGAAGAATCCCATGTATGTTTGATAGATACTCTTAGGATGTCCATTGTGGTGGAAGTAGTCAGTGGTCACTTAGCACATACTTTGCTTTTCTTCTAATGTCACTGGGTGAGTAACTAAAATCTATAATTCCCAGACTCTCTTGCAGCTAGGGTTCTGGAAGAAAATTAGATTCCTGCAGGTGGATGCAGTTACTGTTTGGATGGAAGTGTTCTGCTCTTGTTCACTAACTTCCTGTGTGTGGGTTGGCAGTGATCGTGGCCCTGATCGTGGATCATGCCTATGTCATAGTGTCTTTGAACTTAGCAGTTATGCAGGCAGCTTCTAGCTTCCCTACATTCATGAGGAAGGCAGATGTCTAGGCTTCCCAGTATGTAATTTTTTCAGTACAGTTGCCAAGCCCCACTTGCTTCTTTAGCTCTTGCAATGATTTTTGTATATTCTTAATTCCATGTGTTAACTCCCTTTCTGTTTAAATGGTTTGGTTTTGAACAACTGAACCTTGACCAATACCCTTATAAATTGGGCTTAGGTGACTCAGTAACAAGGCCAGGTTCAAGGTGGGGTAGGAGGAGCTCCTAGGGCAATTAAAAGAGGTGCTCACTTTCAGGGTCATGGAAGTTTTCCTTTAAGTCTTATATCCCAGTCAATTCTTTTATCACACTCCAGTGCAGGCCTAGTTCAATAATTAAATAGCATTTGTTATTATAAAATTAAATAATATCTATAGCAGACTCTGGGAATGTATAATCCAGGGGTAAAAGCTGCCCTATCACCTGATTTTGTAAATAAAGTTCATCTGCAACATGGCCACACCATTCTGTTAAATAGCTGTTTATGGCTGCCTGTAGGCCTCAGCAGCAGAACTGAGTAGTTGCAAAGTGACTGCAAAGCAGAAAATATTTACTATCTGGGGCTTTGCAGAAACAGTTGCTGATTCTTGCTTTACAGCATTTTGGATATGGCTTAAAGGTGTGAAGTAGGATTGCCCGAGATGAAATTCCCGTTCCCCTTTGAGTATCTGGCTAAATTGTTTAACCGTCATAGAGTGGTGTGCTGGAGCCAGGCACAGGTAGTTGTGGGTATCTCTTCCCAGCTTCATGTTCATTGATCATGTTGATAGCTTAAAATCTGCCATGGTGGGAGTATTTACACTAGGAAAATTGGCACATGCTACAAATCACATCTTCATTGGAGACCTGGGAACTAAATTATGCTGCTCCCACAAGTATTAGATTCTTTATCAAAGTGATGTAATAGATGAAATTAGTGCCCTATGCAGAACCCTTTAGCCACTGGCATACTCAGCCCCAGCTGCTGGGAGGTCTGCAGCTGACAGCTTATACCTGTGCCATCCTCAGGGCAATCAATAAATTGCTGTGAGAGAGAGAGAGAGAGGATACAAAAGCTCAGCTCCCTTGTTCCAGAGCACTGGATGGAACTCAGCTTACTGCTGATGGAAGCTCGGCTTACTTGGGTTCTCATTCTTGATGGCTATTTTCACCTTCCTTTCCTTTATTGCAGGTTAGCCTTAGAGTTTATTCCAGGATCCAGACTTGGGTAGGAGTGAAATGTCTAGTGTACTAAGTGTAAGGAGGTACTCAGTCAACCCTGTTAGGAGGAAAATGAGACCAGTGCTTCCTGAATGGTTGTTGCTTAGCTGTCTTAGTCTCCTCCCCATACCTGGGCCATGATTACCCAAATAAGTCACATGCACTTGAACTGCTTTGGTTTCTACTTCTAAGCAACCCAGAGTAAAATTCATGCGGGTAATGGTAATTTATTACCTATTGACTGTAGGACTAAATGGGAAAGTGTATGGATGGTACTTACAACAGTGACTAAAACAATAATGGAAGGGAAGACACATAAGAGGACAGAAAGACCAGGCAAGAACTTTTGTTCCTTTGCACGTACTTCTCTCCCTACCTGAAATGTAGCCTCTGTTTCTATTTGCTTAGCTAAATGCCACCCCTCCCAACCATTTTGTCTATAAAATGCTTGCTGGCTGCAACAATCTAAATGATATTCATCGACTCTGAATTATATGGCTTTCTAATTTCTGACTATTATTTTTCTGCAAAATGAATTTTTCTTTCTGTTGTGTCTTTGTCCTGTAACTTGTTATCTGTATGATAACTTACTTAAATAGATTGACAGATATGGTAAAACCAATATAACAATACTGTAAAACATAGAAGTATGAAAAAATATCCAGCTGATGGCTTTGGGAATGTAGTTCTTGGGTATCCTACTGAGTGGTCAATAAAAATACTCCCTGGTTACACACTGTGGAGCACATCTGTAATCCCAGGGACTTAGGAAGCTGAGGCAGGAGGATCATGAGTTTGAGGCTAGAGGCATCTTGTACAAAATAAAGCAAGACCCTGTCTTAAAATAAAAACTAAAAAGGGGGTGAAGGTGTATTTCAGTGATTATACACTTGCCTACTGTGTGCAAGACCCTGGGTTCAACTCTCCCAATACTAGAAAACTAAAACAAAAACAAAGGACTTCTCAGAGCCTCTAACTCATTCCATTTGCCCAGAGAGGTGGATATTTGAATACATTGTATTTGGAATGCCTACAAAAATTGTTTCTTGGAATTTCAGCAGACTTCATTGGTGGCACAAATGCAATGTGTAGACTTTCCAGGGCTAGAGGGAAGTAACATAGTGTGGATCCAGTACATGTATTTGGAGTGAATGAAAGAAGTCACTTAAAGAATTTTGCTGCCTCATATTCAGCAAGATTGGGAGCTTCTTGAGAAATATACATTTCTACAGAGTACAAAGACTAGTCAGTATACATTAGTTCCCATTTACTCATAGGGGGTACTTTCCTAGACCCTCACTGGATGCCTAAAATCAGGAATAGTACTGAACCCTGTATTTACCATGTTTCTTCTCCTATAATTGTACATAAATTTAATGCCTTTTCCATCCTAATAAACTCTTCTCACACACTTATGGCCATACTTTTTGTAGCTTGAGGTGTGACAGTAAAACTAGCATGAAGAATTTTTTTCCTTTTTCACTTTTACCTTTATACTTAAATGAAGTGTGTTACAGCTTCTCTTGGGCATATCCAAATTGCCATCTTCACTGCTATTAAGCAGGGATTAAAACCAAGCCCAAACCCTGAACCTGTTCTAGTTCAAGCATTTTTTGTGGTATAAACATGTAATAATACTTGTGCATGGGTTTATATCCTGTGTGTAGACAGTAGGGCTTCATACTTAACCTGAACCTTGAATCCATTCTTGTTCAAACACTTAAAAAAGTTTTTGTGGACCCAAACCTGACCTGAACCCAGTGAAAACTGGGTTCAAATTTCAGTCTTTATTGTTTTTTTGTTGTTATTTATATCATTGGCAGTTTAAAAATTGAAAAATAATTGAAAATTTTTTATTACATATAGGATTAAAATTATAAACCCAAATCAAACCCACTGAATTTTAATGTATTGAACCTCTGTCAGTACCTACTTTTCTGTGAGTTTGAGGCCTTACTGTTAAGCTTTGGGGTTATTATTAATGTGATGATTAATGGAACACAAGCACTGTGATACAGTGACAATCCACCTTGATGGCTACTAAATGACTAACCATCAGGTAGCATATAGTGTGGATACAGTGGCCAAAGGGATGATTTCGTGTTTTGGTAGAATGGAATGTAAAAGCACAAGATTTTCATCATGCTAAGTAGAACAGTCCCCTGTCTAAAACTTATGAATTACTTATGTCTGGGGTTTTCTATATAATAATTTCTAATTATCGTAACTAAAATGATGGAAAGAAAAACTATGGATAAGAGAAGGGAGAAACTATTGTATATTCATGGGCATTTTATTTTTCTGAAATTAGTCCTTATGGGGAAAATACTGAAACCATACCACACTTAAAATTGACAGTATTGCTCTGTAAATTCTTAGTTTCAGAAATATTCAAGTCATTAGGGAAAGATGAATTTAGAGTAAGGAATATAGTCAAATGCTTAATGTGAGGCTCATATGGCTTTGTGGGTTGACTCAGAAGGCTGGATCCACCTCAGAGTTAAGCTGTGAAGGTGTAGGGCTGTGAACAGGTGACACTAACCTTAGCATAGGAACAGAGTATTTGGGGTTGATGGTGTCAGTCAACTCTGTCCTAGTGTTTCCTGGGTTTTCAAGCAGAGTTCCAGGAGGCCCCTACAGAGCTGTGCAGCAGGGTTGTTTGGAGGTCCTACAGTGGACAAGGCAAATGGGTATTAGGAGATTCTCTCTCTGGCTTAAATGAGACTGTGGTTGCTTCTGTCTGCTATTACAGTGGGCACCTGCTTAAGATTTAATTTAAAAATTCCCCAAACCCCCTATTTACCCCATGTTGAATTAAAATTAAAATTGGAATTAAATTAGAATTCCAAAGTCCAAGTAAGAACATGTGGACCCTTGTACTCTTTCCAGAGGACTGAGATAATTGAACTCTCTGGGCCAGCAACATCGGTCTATTGGCTTATTGGTGTAGCGTTCCTAAAACAATATCAAAATCCATATCCCTCACCAAAAATGCATGTAAATACCCAAATTCCTACATGCCTAATTGATAAATCATGATTAGTTAATATTTCATGTGACCTTATTTTGACTTTGAAAAAAAATAAGTGAGTTAAATTTTTATTTGATGATCTCTTTTGTTTCCACTGGTAATAGGATCATTGTTAGTATTGTTAGTATGTTGAGCCTTGATGTGATTTACCTTTGCATCTTTGGACCCTGTAAATATTGTCCCTGGACCAGAATTCCTTCCATTCATCTATCCATCCTTCATTGGTTGGGTCCCAAGCACTGGCTCTAAAGATAGAGAGGCAACTAAGATGAGCCTGGTGCCTGCCATCTTAAAATTTATGTTTTCCTGGAAGAGGTGCTGTCTAAACTAGTAAGTAATAATATAATTTTCATTTGTTGTTGTTGTTGTTAGGTGCTGTCAAGTCGGTATCCGACTCATAGCGACCCTCATAGGGTTTTCAGTGGCAGACTGTTTCGGGATTGCCTTGGGAGTGGATTGCCAGGTCCTTCTCCCAATTTTAATATACTTGTGATTAATACTTGTTTTTTAAAAAGTACAGTGTCTTAAAGAGTGTCTACTGGGAGGATGTCACAGAGGCCAGAGATAGAGGGGACTGCCTAGGGGCAGATCTGCTATTCAACCTGAGAATTGAAGGATAAACAGGAGTTGAGCTGCAAGCTGGTGGGTGAGGTCATTAAGAAAAGAATCATTACTGGTACAATGTCAAGTTTTTTCCTTGGAAAAATGAGTCTTTGAGCCACCTTAGTTTCTGGCCATTTTATTGCCTTCACACACACTCAGATGCCACATGCTTAGAAGGGTCCCTTACAGTCAGGGGAAAACATGTTGAGGAATGAAAACATGTGCTTAAATGCCAGCTCCACCCTTTACTTAGCTGTGTGTTCTTGGGCAGCTTTCTTATTGTCTCTTATCCTTATCTGTAAATGAGGACTCTGGGTGGGGTACAGAGAGGATGAATAATCACCACCTAATGGCAAATGCTCACCTCCATGTACCATGCACTGCTTTGAAGTAACTCATGGATACATCCTAATAGACTTATGAGATAGATGAGGTTGAAATTTCCATTTCTCATGAAATGAGAAACTGAGCCATGAGGTTAAATAACTTGTCCAAGATCACATTGACTAGCAAGTGGTAGAGGTAGGATTTAAATCCAGTCTGGCTCTAGGGTATGTGTGTTAAGCTACTCATTCTTGATTTTTAAAGCCATTAGCCTAGTGAACCCCAGAAGAGGGAGCTGGAAGGTCTAATCCCCTTGGCTATTGGCACATCTAGCACTCCAAAAACCTTTGTTAGTCTGTGGAACTCCTTAGGGGCATATGACTTATTGGAAGAAAAAGCATTCACTTCTACTAAAGAGCTTAGGAGTGTGATTATTTGCCAGAATTGGTTATCTTGAAAGGATTTTATTGTTTGCCATTTGGTTTTTATTCAGAGGCCACATGTGATTGTAACATAAATACCCGTGAAGGGATATCATTACTCTGCAGCTTGAAGTTTACATGTCAGCTCCTTGTCTTTACAGCCTCTGCTGCGGGTCATTTCTTGTTTCAGTGGAGCATTCTCAAAATCATTCTCAGGCACAGATTTCTACGTCACCTACAGCCTCAACATCTAGCAAGGAAGGGTGAGACTGAGCTTGTCTTTTCCCAACTCATTCCACTGTATTATCATCAAATACAGTGCCTGCATCCAAAGTCAGTGTTAGGATCTTGAATTGTGAGTTCTCTTCTCATAATCACTGGATTCCTTTGAGTGTTGCTTGGTATTCAGGGCATCAAGGTAGAGATCTTCAGACAGTGAAGTCTCATACTCCTCTTGCTGCCATCTTCCCTGAAATCTTTCTTTAGCCAACTCCTATATACCCCTCAGATTTTATTCCACGTTGTTTTGGAATGCAACCTTCCTTGACTTCTTTCCCTGAATTTAAATCAGATTCCTTATTGTGAGATGTCTTCTCATCTTTACTTACTTAACCTTTAGTATTTATCATACAGTGTATGTGTATGCATATCTGTATCTACTCAGTTGTCTATCTTTCTGTCTATATTTTTGCAAGCTAAATTTTAATAACTTTCCAGTGAAATTGTACATTGTATTTCAAGTTGTTGTTGTTAGGTGCCATCGGGTCCTTGTCTGACTCTTAGCGATCCTCTGCACAATAGGCAAAACAGTATTGTTAGTGCTTCTCTGCTATTCATAGGGTTTTCAGTGGCTGATTTTTTTTTTTTTTTGGTGGGGGAGTGGGTTACTAGGTTGTTCTCCCAAACCTACAGTACCTGGTGTTCCCAGGCAGTCTCCCATCCAAGTACGAACCAGGCCCGACCCTACTTAGCTTCTGAGATCTGATGAGATCAGATGCCACAGTGGTATGGCTGCATGTGTGTCTCAAGCAGGAATTCCATTAATATGGTCTGAATGAATGAATGAATGGAAATGAGTAACAGTTATCTGTCCTTGTTTCAGTGATTTCCATAAGGCAGATATAACTGGAATCCCAGTCAAAGAACTTGAAATTTTCTCTGCCATCTACCAGCACATGCATTTGAAATTAATATTTGTTCCTCATCATACCCTTCTACCTTGACACTCTCATTTTGGATTGATCTTGCCATACTTTGTTCTCAATTCTCCAGAATGAGATCAATAAACAAATCTCAGTGGGAATGCCCTCAGGAACTCATGCAAAGCATGCTGCCTGGAAAGTGCTTATTAGGAGTGACCTCAAGCCTGATGCAACTTTTTCCAGAATCATGTAAAGATAAAGTGTTGAACAAGAATGGATTTGAAACAGGAACCTCCATTGCAATTGACACTAATTAACAGAGCTGAGAAAATCTTTCATTAGGAATTTTTAAATCATGCAGGCTGGTTTGACTTAGAAGGGAGGAAAAAGTGGCCTGTGAACTATTTAATGAAATTTGAAGAGATCATTTTCCTTCTTCCTTTGTCAGAGGATATACTGGGATGGAAAAATGAACATTTGTTCAGAAGCAGAGTAATGGAAAAGTGGTACAAGGGCCCCTACCCTTGTCCCTGTCTGCATTTCCCACAGTCCCTATGGTCATGCTCACCTATGCACCTCCCTACATTACAGAACTTTCTCCTCTTTCATTCTATGTTTCAAATTCTGGAGTCATTGTTAGGAGACTGACATCTTATTTACAAACACAATGCTAAGTGCAAAACCAACATCTATTGGGCATTTACGGTATTCTATATGAATTATTTCGGGCTGGGATTTAGCTCAGTGGGTAGAGCGCTGCGCTGTAGTCTCTGAGGCCCCGAGTTCAATTCCCAGCACCACAAAAATGGGAGAAGGGCCTGGCAATCCACTCCCAAGGCAATCCCGAAGCACTCAGCCATTGAAAACCCTATGAGGGTCGCTATGAGTCGGATACCGACTCGATGGCACCTAACAACAATAACATATGAATTATTTCATTTCTTTTTTTTTTTTTTCCAGTACTGGGGGTTGAACCCAGGGCCTAGCACTTGCATACTCTGCAAGTGTTGGACCACTGAGCTGCATCCTCAGCCCTTTTTTTTTTTTTTTTTTTACTTTTTGACACAGGGTCTCGCTAAATTAAATTACGCAGACTGCCTCTGGTCTTGAACTTGTGATCCTCCTGCCTCCGCCTCCCCAGCCGCTGGGATTACAGGCGTGTGCCACCACGCCCGGCTAAATTATTTCATTTCTAAACAATTCTAAGAGGTAGGTACCATTATTATCCCCAATTTTCAGATGGCAGAGAAACCACTGCCCTATTAACTGGCTAACTCAGTTGATAAGTTCATGCATCTACTTAGTAGGGTTATAAGATTATCACTTGTGGAGAAAATGTGTGCATGTTCAGTATAGTATGTGCTTGGAAACAAGATGTCTTAGCTCAAGGTTGAGTGGGTAATAGGTGACATATGAGAAGTCACTGAAGGTGAGGTGGGGGAGGTGGATATAGGAGTTGTTACTCTAGGTAAAAAGGTCAAGAGCTCATATTTAGAAGTAGCATCACTTCAGGTACCTCTCAAATCAAATTGTGGAGTGGCTACTTTTACCTTTTCCAATTATGTGCTGATATGAACTTGTATGTAGAGTAAATGACCTGGTTTCCCAGTTTTTCTTTCTTCCTTCCTTTCTTTCTTTCTTTCTTTTTTTTTCTTTTTTTTTTTTTTTTAGTACTGAGTTTTGAACCCAGGGTCTCACACATGCTTTGTAGGTACTCTACCACTGGGCTGTACCTCCAGCCCATTTTTTACTTTTTATTCGAGACTGAGTCTTGCTTAGTTATGCAGGCTGCCTCTGGCCTTGAAATTTTGATCTTTTTGCCTCTGCCTACTGAGTTGCTGGGATTACAGGCATGAGCCATTACACCGTGCTGGTTTCCCAGTTTTTGCTAAACTTCCTAATACTACCAAAACAATTTTTTTGACAGTGAGAAATAACTAAGAATTTATCTAATATTTCCTTTGTGGTGTCAGGACTGACTTTTTTTTTTTTTTTTTCATTGAGGTGTTGAACCCAGGGCCTCATGCATGTTAGGCAAGTGCTCCATCATAGAGCTGCACTTGCAGCACCTTAAAACAATTCTGTTTTGAGGCAAAGTCTCATTAAGTTGTGCAGGCTACCTCTGGCTGCAAACCTGCAATCCTTTTTTCTTAACTTCCTTAGTCAGGGGGAGTCCTGGTGTGCAGTATGGCACCCAGTAGGCCTAAATTCTTTAACAACCATGAGAATTCTTTTTTGGTTCCTTGTTTTCCACATCCACTGAATGGCTTCCTTGCTAGCCAAGATATTTTATTGTCACTCACAACCTTGAGACAAATGCTTCCAGATACATTCATTTGTTACATTCTCTCCATTTGGGGGTGGACAGTGGGACTTACTTGTTTTAGATTGGCTTTCTAATTTGATTGAGTTCTCTATTACAGAATTTACATTAAATTCGTTTTGGGGGACCTCTTCCTGATATATTGAGTGAAAGTACTTCTCTGCCCCAAAGGCCTACCATACCTCTTCCAAAATTTATGAATAAATTGTATATTTCTTCCTAATTTTGTAATATTTTAATAAGCATAATTTCATGGCTATTGTTTGTAGACCCAGTTTAAATGCACAAAATTATACAGCATCCACTTCTTTCAAAGTCCACAGTGTGGCCACTATCAACTTGACAAGCTGGTTTCTCCAAAATGCGAGATGGACTAATGAAAGAGGTAAAGCTTGCTTTGCTTTCCCCCCCTCCCCAAGTGTTGGGAGGGTGAACCTAGGACCACATGCATGCCAGACAAGTGCTGTACCACTGAGCTGCACTACAGCCCCCTCTACTTTTTATTTTTATACAGGGTCTTACTAAATTGCACTGACTTCCTTTGACCTCGAATCTATGGTCTTCCTGCTTCTGCTCCCTAGTAACTGGGCAGTAAAGTGAAGTAATCTTTTAAAGAAATCACATGTTGATTGACTAGTGAAACCACACAAGCAGCCTATGGTTCTAGGTCTTCTGTTTAGGATTTAAGGAGGAAACCCATATTGAGAGTTCTAGACTGTTCATAGTTGTCTAAGAATTGACTATGGGTTTCTTCAAAGCATTACTTTCCAAAGAAGAGTTTATCATGATAGCCATGTCATTTCCAAAAACCTCCCAAAAGATTCTTGTTGGATATGGCAGGTCATTTCAACAAAAAGTCAGTCTATTATCATTGAGGAAACCATTGAAAGGAACAAGATTTATTTTTGGTACTAATAAAGTTCTTTCCTGATACTGGCTCAGGACCATGATTTGTTGTCCCCTTTCTCACCTTCCATATACATTGCCATTATACTTAATAGATCTATTTTGTGAACTCATGGCTGCCCTTGAGGGGTACATCTCTATCTTCTGCCTCGAGTGTGAAAATTCTTTTCCCTTATTTTTTATCTAATACAAATTTGGGTAAAGGATCTGTCACTCAGAAACTGAAGTGGAGGAAAATAAATATAAAGAGAGAGAATTGGATTTGTTCTGGCCAGAGGTCTTGCTACCAGAGATCTTGTTGGCTTAGCAGGTGATGCTTATTGGGTATCTTGCTTTGGTATCTTTTGTCATACACAGCCCTGTCTTTATTGGTGGCTGGAACAAGAACTTCAGATTTCCAGTCTTAGAGTTTGTGTTGGAAGTTCTGCCTGATAGTATTTTCTGTCCCTACTATAACTGGGCTTCTTCAGAATGTATGGATTCAGGTCCCCTTGTCCTGGGCTCTGTTGTTCTTGAGTTCTTTCTAATATCTTTGAGAAATCTTTCCATATGGTTCTTACAGTGAATACAATTCCTTCTAACAGCAGAGTTAACATTTTTTGAACATTTCCTATATAGTGTCTTCAGTATTTTACAGGTGCACAAACTCATTCATTTAATCCCCTAAGACAATCTCACCAGGCATTATTAGTCCTGTTTAGCTGAAGGGAAAATTTGAGGCATAGAAAAGGCAAGGTAACTTGCATGAGGTTGCACAGCTTGTTGCTGAGCCCAAAATGAAGCCCAGAGCTGTCAGAATGAGACATCAATGCAACATACCCCCTTTCTCTGTGCCTGGAACACGTCTATTATAAGCTTTAGGTCACCTGAACTGGACTTTGTCTTTCTCCTAGAACACTCTTAGGGTTCACTACATCAAAATTTTCCTCTTCATTCACTGTCATGTTCTGTTTTTCCTAAATGTTTACAGTGGCTAATGATTATAAGACAATCCTCTTATTTGGCCAAGCCCAACTTTGTGGGCTCTGAGCCTGGCTTAGTAGCTGCTGGGTTGACCAAGTCTTAGCCCAGAATTCTACCTGTAAATAAACATCAGCAATTATCCAGTAGATGTAAGTATGTTTTAGAGGTAGCAGCCAGTGACGTGCACTTTGGAGCCATATTCATGCCATCCTAGGAGTTCGAGCCCAAGACTTTTTCTGTTAAGTCCACATTTGCATAACTAGATTCCACATTTGAAGCAAGGCAGCTCTGTTGAGTCAATGATCTTGTGGATTTCTTACCCATGGAGCCTGCTGATATCCAAGTGGGATAGACAAGTGTCATCTCATTAGCACAGATGACACCAGAATTATTTTTCTGCTGAGTACAAAACAGGAGAGAAGAAAAAGATGGCTTTTCTATTCATGAGATGAAGTGGGTGGTAGCATCATCTTTGTTATTTATCATCCACTGCCTGAGGACTAAGGGAAATGTGCCAAGAATGACCAAAAGGAACCCTGTGGCCTTTGCTCTCCAGAACTTCACTCTCTACAGCAGACACACACTGAGAAAACTCACAACTCTAAAGGAAGATGGCATGCTTATCCATGAAGAAAGTGTAGATGACTGTATTTGGGAGAGAGTAAATATCAGAAACCTAACTCATTTTTTTGTGAATTAAAATGGAACTTTATTGGCTAACATAACTAAAAAGTCTAAGGGGTAGTTTCAGGCATGGCTTAACCCAAGGGCTTAAATGACAAGATAGAAAATTGTTTTCTTTCCATATTTTGCATCTACTTTCCTCATTGGTGGTTTTATTTATAGGTAGAGTGTCTTCAATTAAGTCTCCAAATGCTTTAGGCTCACAATTTGGAACTCATGCCACCCCAACGTAAAGACAACTTCTCTTTTCTAATGCTTCCAATAGGCATCCAACAAACAATAGACTTGAGTAGCATGCCACTCCCTGAACTGGTTTCTTTGCTCAGGAAGTATGTATTCTGACTGATTAAATCTGGTGTCTCTCCAGAACCTTGGAGCTGGGGCTAGGTTAGTCTTACTAAGTCAGTCATATGACCGAGAATGGATTAAGGGGGTAGTTTCAAAGGAAAACTGCAATAATTTTACAGGGAGGAGGAAGAAGGCAATGTAACAGCTCTTTCCCATGAGGCAACCATAATAGAAGTGAAAAGACACCTGGGATGGAAGGCAAGGTATATATGGGGCACAAAATGTGAGAGAGCCTCATATAAAGATTGGCTAAGCCCTGCTGTAGGATACATTATAGAGAAGGTGAGGCAGGAACTGTGAGATATGTATTTGATACTGGATATGCTATTGTGGTTCAGTCACTGAGCCTTAGTTTCCTCATTTTTGAAACTCTGTGCAATAGCTTCTCAATCATTAGTTTTGTTGTGAATAGCAAAGGGATCATTCATGAGATAGATATTAAGTAATTTGGAGTCATTATAGTAATCCCTTGTTTTCACAGATTTGCAAGCACTTCCATTCCATAATATTTCCTCTATGCAATGAAGTGGAAATGATATGAACATGTAAGTGATTCCTTCAGGTCTCAGATGAGAGTTGTATTCGTAATACTGAACTCTGAGTTGGGTACTAGTACTGAGTATATGACTAGGTGCATTCACTTGCAAGTGACTTGTTTTCCCTCAGGATCATTGTTGAGTCAAAATAGAAGTTTTTAAACTTAAATATGTTTCCACTGCTCTAAAATGTGACAATAAAAGAGGATTCTTGAAAAAACAAACTGGTGTGGGGAAGCTTTGAAATGCCTCCTGTCTGTACTTACTATATTCTGACTTTTCCCTAGAAAACTCTGTTATTTGAGAATCTCTCCAAATATCCAAACAAAAATAAAAGATTTTACTAAAAGAAGCTAATAGATATATGCTGAAAGCAATAATCATATACTATATAGAACATGGCTGGGATTTAGCTTAGTTGGTAGAGCGCTGCGCTGCAGTCTCTGAGGACCCGAGTTCAATTCCCAGCACCGCAAAAATGGGAGAAGGGCCTGGCAATCCACTCCCAAGGCAATCCCGAAACAGTCAGCCATGGAAAACCCTATGAGGGTCGCTATGAGTCGGATACCGACTCGATGGCACCTAACAACAACAACAACATATAGAACACGCCTGCAGCGGTAGCCCTGTGGCATCTGATCCTGTCAGATCTTGGAAGCTAAGCAGGGTCAGGCCTGGTTAGTGCCTGGATGGGAGACTGCCTGGGAACACCAGAAGCTGTAGGCTTGGGAGAAGGACCTGGCAACCCCCTCCCAAAAATCAATCTGCCATTGAAAACCCTATGAACATCAGAGAAGCACTGACAATAGTGTTTCCCCTGTTGTACAGAGGGTTGCTATGAGTCTGATACCGACTCGACGGCACCTAACAACAACAGTAACAACATATAGAACTTGGGGCTGGGATTTAGCTCAGTTTTGGTAGAGTACCTCTCTGTAGTCTCTGAAGTCCTGGGTTTGATTCCCAGCACCACAAAGTGGGAGTGGGACATGGCAATCTACTCCCAAGGTAATCTCGAAAACAATCAGCCATTGAAAACCCTATGAGGGTCACTATGTGTTGGACACAACTTGATGGCACCTAACAACAACAACAACAAATAGAACTTGTTAATGAATATGTACTCTAAACTAGGTTCTAAGTGCTTAGTGTATATTAACACATAAAATTTTCAACAATATGAGGCAAGCACAATTATCCTCAATTTTGGTCAGGGAAACAGAGTCAAATAAAGAAGTAAGTGGGCTGAGGTTCTTCAGCTTAGAAATGATGAAGTTGGGATTCAAACTGAGAATGCCAGTTTGGCTAACTGCATTACTGCCATAAGGTGGGGTGTTTTGTACACAGAAAAGCTGGGTGTGGTGTATTAGTCAGCTTTCTATTACTGTGACAAAATACCCAAGACGATTGGCTTATAAAGATGCAAAGTTTATGTTGGCTCACAGTTTTGGAGGTACCATTCTATAACTGTTTGGCTCTGTTGCTTTGGACCTATGATGAGGCTGGGAGAGAGCCTGTGGCAGAGCCAACGTTCACCTTTGAATAATTCCCTTCAAGGGCACACCCTCAATAACTTCAAGACCTTGCACCAGGCCTCACCTCTTAAAGGTTTCACCACCTCCCAATATTGACAAGCTGGGACCTATGCCTTTAAACCATGAGCCTTTGGGGAACATTCCAGATCCAAGCTATAGCCCTTGGACTTCCTGCTGCTGCTAGCCAGGACTTTGACTTGTTCATGGTGAAAGTGCCAATATAGACAGCACCTACTTCTTTGTCTCATTTACAGGGACAATAAAGTAATGGTTTTAAGGTGTTCAGGTGAGGGCTAAGGACATAGATGCTCTCAAAAAAAGTAATATTCTTATTAATAATAATTATAATCTATGCAAGATTTTTAAAAAGATATTTGCCCAAGAGCAACTTTTACTTCTATGGGTCAGTCTTCATAGGCAAGGTGTAGAACTCCACTTTTGCAGTCCAAAGCTCTCTCCTTTGATGGATTAAATGCACCTATTAAGCAGATGGCCGGGTGGATGTCCCTGTTTTGCTGGCCTTACTTTTCATGAGTGATTTCCTATTATAGGAAGGGAGTATCCCATAATAATGAAAAATTGACAGTGGCTATTGATTAAATTCTTTCCGAGGCTTTTTCCCTTGACTCTCCCCATTAGTTAAATATGAACACCTCTGAGACAAATGTGAAAAGGTGAGGGGAGGTGAGCTGGGTTAGAACTGCCTCTTTTCTTTTTAAGAACAATGTATTATTATCTTATTTTATTTTTTTTAAGTCCAATCTTGCTAAAAGATCGAGGGAGGAGAAAAATTACCCAATTACTGGCAATAAATTATTTTCTTTTCTCTGGGACATATGAAAGCTTAGGATGGCAAACACCATCTGAGAAATGTTCTTTTTATTTTGGTAGCACAGCAACTCCAGAAAAATAGGTTAATTGGTTCAGAGACTTGCTCTTACTGTTAATGGCATTTAGCTTGTGAAACTGAACAACTGCATCTCAAGACAGAATGTTCACGAAATCGATATTCTGGTTGCTAAGTATGTGTTTTTAAGATATCGTTTGAATTAATTTATTCAAAGCCAGCTGGTGGTGTTTCCCATACATCCTCTAGGGGGAAACCTCAACCCATGTCGTGTGTAAAGTAACTGGCTTTCCATCTTTCTGTAAAACTTGCATATTGTATCTAAGTTAGTACTTTTGATATTTCTAAGTTTTTTTTTTAACATTTATGTAGAACACTGCATAATTGCAGAAAAGATAATAGTCACATACCCTAGGGCCTACTGTACACTTATGTTAAAAGTACAGCTTTTATTGGCAACTAAAGTAATAACCTCTCCATGTCAAATTGCTTTAAATTAAACTTAAAAAAAACCACTAGCTGATACCCACACTTAGTAATTGTCAAACATTAGCATAATGTGGAATACTAAAGCTGCCTAAATCTAAGGTTTAAAAATAATTATTTACTTAGATAAATTTTGAATGCAGTAGCATATTAGTAGACACGCTCCCACCCCCTTCCTTCTAAAAACGCAGGATCAATGTATATGTTAATATTATACTTAGGCATGACATATAAGTGGGACTGTAACTTAGGTTAGCCTCTGAGAAAGGGGTCTCAGTTAATCTCTGCTCACCCATCCATCACCGACCACCTACAAATGGGGTGAATCGACACTTTGGATGGCTTTGCGTATTGTACCTTGTGTTGGGTGACCTAACATGTGACCTTGGAGGGAAAAATGCACAAGTCTGTTTTTGATTAAGCTGCAACATGGCACAGTGTGAATAATTTTAAACCATTTCAGGGCATTTGGGAGATGAAGATCCTAAATGATTGTATGTGTGAAGCTCTTAGGCATCGGTTGCTACAACCTTTCACATTAATGCATTTGTATTTTCCAGATCTCTCTCTCTGCTCAACCAGAGAGCTTTTAATGAAAACAAGTGCACAATTGTCTTAGGTGGGTGGGATTCATTTGGTTTGCAGGGTTTGTCCTGAAGTTGGGTACAATCTGGGGCCATCTGCACACTAAAGTGCAAAGAATTTTTTGTCAACTTTATGGTACACTAATAGTTTGAAGTAGCCTGCAGCCATAGCACTGTGGTGAACTATCTTGTCTTCCTGCTTGGAAGCTTAGCAGCGTTGGACCTGTTTAGTAGTTGGATAGGAGACCACCTGGGAACACCAGGTGCTGCAGGCTTAGGAGAAGGACCTGGCAACCCACTTCCAAAAATCAATCTGCCATTGAAAACCCTATGAATAGCAGAGAAGCAGTAACAATATTGTTTTTCCTGTTGTACGTAGGGTGGCTATGAGTTGGACACCGATTCTGTAGCACCTAATAACAACAACAATAATTTGAAGTATAACTTTATTGATAGGGATTTTCCTCTTCTGCACTGATTTCTCTAAACCCTGCTTATAGTCACTTTGAGCACCTTCCAAATTTGTTGATAAAGCATCTTGAAAGTACCACTACAGTACTGAAGAATGCTGAGAGATATGTACAGTCCAATAAGCTAGGGGGCATCATAAAACTCATTCAGTGGAAAGGTCTGGTAATATAAACTGAGAGCCACATGAAAATATTTGGTGATGTTTCCAGAAATTTCTCTAAAACTTCTTTGCAGTTAGAGACTCAGAGGACAACCATATCATAGATGCTGGGCAGCCTTCATCACTCTACACTGTATCCTTCTAAAAATCTAATGATACAAATGCAAAGATAGCTAATGACAGTGCACATGCAGTCTTATCCTGAGGAATAAGTGTGTGAAATCTTTAGTTGAATGACAATTACCAACATTTTGGGATCCATCTCTGTCTTCTTTTAGTCTCTGGATGAAGTAAAAGAGATTTTACTTTTTCCTGTCTGAGCCCAAAACCATAATACCAAAGATTGGTCTAAGAATAAGAAAGTGAAGATCTAGCCCTGGGTCTCCACTGTGCTGGTGGACTGTGGTTTCTAAATGACTCTGTCTGGTCTCATTTGGCCCATACACAATGTAATACCTGCTCTGAAATTACTCAATGAAATGAGAGTAGAATTAGATGAGGTTTTTCAGAGATGATGATGCTTTAAAGATTTACATACACTTTTAATGTGCATAATAGACACTTCATTTTCCTCCACATTTACCTTGGTCATTCCCACCTTTGTAACATCGTTTGGGTTATTTTTCATCTGAAACAGCATCTACTTTCCATTTCATCATCTTTTTTGACCCAGCTCATGCCTTCTGTTCTCTCCAAAACTTTCTTCGTTGTACTAAAATTATGTAACAACCATCTCTACTATGTCACCTATGATTTTATTATATCCTACTTGGTACTTTTAGTTTTAAAACAGCTGCTTTTTGTCCCACCCAAAGAAGAACCATCTGTCTTTGCCCTCAAGCTGAGGCCTTGCAGAAGCTCATTCTGTGTTCTGTTGCACACTTACCATATTGTTGAATGCATAGTTGATGCTTAATATACACTGGATTAATTGCTTTTACTTTTCAATGGGTTTTCCATTTAGCATGTCATCTTATCAAAAATGCAGGTATGCTTTTGTATATATATATGTGATGGTGACTCCTTTCATTTGTGGAAGGGGAAGCTGAGATGGACAAGAGTAGTAATTTGCCTTGTTTACTCTATTTTTTTTTTCCTATAGATCAACATCCTCCATGTTTTCTCTTGCAGATTGGTATCAGGGCTCCCTAGGGGCTGTCCTGGGATGGGAACAATGAGAAAAATGGCGCGGTTGAGTATTGTTACTGATGCTTGTTAGTACAAATCTTCATTTGTTCTATCTCTCTTCCACTACAGTGGGAAGCTCTAATAGTTAAGGGCTGTATTTTTTCTGTCCTGTATATTCTTGCCTTTTTTGAATAGGAGTGGATAGGATATAGTCATCACAATGGGTATTCACAGAAAACATGCTCTATTAAGCAATGTGATGAGCATGTTTTATGTACTAATTTACCTAATTCTCACAGCAACATTGTGGGTAACTATTATTATGTCCATTTTGTGGACAAAGAAATTGACACTAACCAAAACTGAACAGGAGCTAGAAACATACTCTGGACCAGCTATTAAGACTCTAAAGGATGGTGCTTATTTTGATGGCCATTAGCTTGGATTGTAGCTCTATCTGTGTAAAGAAGAAAAGAAAGCTTGTTGTTTGACCTCCTCTTTGTTGAACCTGGGGCATGACTATCTTCTGAATGGAAGAAACTGCCTTTGGGTTAATTTCTTGTTGACACGGTAATCACCGGGCTCCTATCTGGGTGACATTTAGTAATGTTCTGCCAGTGGGTTATAGGGATGGGGTTTTGGATATAGTGCACAGAAAAGCCCTGGACAGCTGTGGAAGGAAGGAGCTGGGATTGTGAAATTCCATAAATCCCATGTGATGGGGTGGAGTGGACTGATCAAACTAAGACTCAAAAATACTTCTGAGGAGAGCATTTGAAATCACGCCTGGAGCAAAACCATATTGGCCCATTCATTAAAAAATGTGTTTTCAAAAACCAAAGCTATTTGCTTTTTAAATAAGTGATTGAAGTCCTCAGTCAAAGCCCTTAGGTGCCTTTGGGGGATGTTTTACAATCCCTAACCTTTTGTAGCAAGTTCTCTATGTTTTATGTTGTGGTATATAGGGAAACCACAAACTTGACTCAAGAGCCCAACTTTCTCAAGGTGCTGCCTTTGACTTTGGAAATCATGTAATCATCAGCTTGCAGTGGATTCCAATTATATAAAACTCAGGATGTGTATCACTGAAATCTGAGTCATCCTTGATCTCTCCCCTCACCTTCCCTTATCCAATCTCTGTTCACTTTTGTTTTCAAAACATCTCTCTGTGCCTTCAGTTCTCCATCCCTGCCACCATTTCCTTTGTTTAGGCCGCCACCATAATGTTTTGCCTGAAGGAATCTAATGGCCTCAGACATGTATTCTTGACTCCTTTCAATCCTTCCTCCAGAATCCCAAGTGATAGTCTAAAAATGCAAATAGGATTCTAGGAGCCATTAACCAACCTTCTCTTTCCACTATTCTTAAGACAAAGACAAAGCCCTTTAATGTGGTTTATAGAGCTCTGCATTGTCTGGTTCCACTGGCCTCTAGTCTCTCCCCAGCCTCTCTGCCCTGTCCCTAATAGCCTTATGAAATAAGGCTATTATTCTATGAGCCTTATTTGATCCAATCTGCCCTAAATTATTCCTGCCTGACTCAGGGCCTTAGCATGGGCTATCTTTGTAGCCTAGAATGTCTGCCTTCTCAAATGAAATTGCATTCACCCTTGTGATTTTAATTTAAGTATCCTTTAGTTCCTGTTGTTAGGTGCCATCCAGTCAGTCCAACTGGGCTAAATGCCTTGCGATAGAGCCTCTGAAGACCGCATACAGTGTCTTTGTAGAGCTTATCACAGGGTATATTTCACATTTGTTACTGAGATGATATAGCCCTATGGTTAAGAAATAGCTTCCAGGCCAGGCATGGTGTCGCATGCCTGTGGACTCAGCAGCTGGGGAGGCAGGTGGAGGCAGGAGGATTGCAAGTTCAAGACCAGAGGTAGTCTGCATAATTTAGGGTGACCCTGTCTCAAAAAAGTAAAAATCTGTGCTGGGCATGCAGCTCAGTGGTCCAGCACTTGCAAAGTATACAAGCGCAAGGCCCTGGGTTCAACCCCCAGTACTGCAAAAGAGAGAGAGAGAGAAAAAAAAAAAGGAAGTAGCTTCCACACCCAGCCTTGGCAGTTACCAAGGATGGGACCCTAGGCAATCACTATTTTTCTTGGCTTCCATTTCCTCTTGTAGAAAATGTTAATGATAGTTTTTGTAAGGATTGAATATGAAAAAATATAGAAAGTGCTTAAATTATTTTGTGTCTCCCACACAGTAAGTGCTGTGTAAGTGTTAACTATTATGTTAGTATGATACTACATAAATGCTTCCCCTACTACACTGGATACTTTGTGGGGTTAGAGAAAGTAGCTAATTTTAGTTATTGTATTTCAGTGCCTATCACTGGCACATAGAAAGTTATTAATTGATATTTAAGTAAGTAAGTGTCCTAATTATCTGTCATTGCATAACAAAGTACCGCAGACTTAAGAGGCCTAATCCAGTACACATTTATTGTCTCACAGTTTCTGTGCTCAGGGATCCAAGCATAACTTAGCTGGGTTGTCTGCTTTAGAGTCTTTTGTAAAGCTTATAATCAAGGTGTTGGCCAAGGGTAAGGACTCCTCTCAGGGTTGTAATGGGGAAAGGGTCTATTCCTAAACTCACATGGTTGTTGCAGGATTCAGTTCCTTCTAGGTTATTGAACTGAGAACCTCAGATTTTTGCTGGTTATTGGATGGAAGCCACCACTGTTGTATGCTATATGAATGTCTTCTATATGGCAGCCTACTTTAACAAAGCCAGCAAGACAGTCTGCTAGCAAGATAGAAGCCACACTGTGGTCATGGAAGGTGACATCTTATTACCTTTGTTTGGAAATAAGTCACAGGTCCTGTTCATACATAAAAGGAGACTCTCAAAGTCATAATCCCTAGGAGGCAGGGATCCCTGGGGACCATTTTCAAAGCTGCCTTACAGAATCATTTATAGTCAGACACTACATAATAAAGTCTTGGTCCATGATGAGCTGCATATAAATAGCATACTCCCACAAGAGTATACTCCCTAGTGACATTAGTAGCCATCTTAGTTTGTGTAGGTATATTCTGTAACATTTATACAATGGTAAAACCAACTAACCACACTTGTCAGACCGTATTGCCAACATGAGGCAGCTCATGCCTGTAATTAACAGCAGTGTGATGCTACTGTCCATGCAGCTCTTCATTCTGGTAATGAGGCTACATCTAGAACATCATTTTCCAAATCCTGTTCTGTGTTTCCTATTATACTATGAGATGGTGAGAGAGGACCATGGTCTGATGAGATTGAGAAACAGAGGGTTAGATGGGATAAAACTAGCACATGATATTCTCTGCATTGACCACAAAAAAAATGCTTTAGTCTTCCTAGAAGAAGACACAGTGATATTGCAAATGAATAATAAACTAGTCTTTTCTCACCTCATAGATCACTTAGGAACATCCCAGAACATAACTGGGGAAAGCTGATCCAGGGTGTGAAGATAGGCTGCCACTTCAACCACTGTTAATACATCTTGTTCTTGTTGTTAGGTGCTGTCATGTTGAGTCTGACTCATAGTGAACCTATGTACAACAGAATGAAGCATTCCCTGACACTGTGCCATGCCTGGCACTATTGTCAGTGCTATTTGTAGAGTTTTCAGTGGCTGATGGTTTCAGGAGTGGGCTTCCAGGTCCTTCTCCCAAGCCTACAGCACCCAGTATTCCCAGGTGGTCTCCCATCCGAGGACTAACTTTAGGTCTGACTCTGCTTAGCTTCTGAGATCTGACGGGCTCTGATGCCAGGGTGGTATGGCTGTAGATGTTAATGCAGCTGGGAAGAGGAAATTGTAACAAGCCATACCTCTGGTACTACGTAACTGTGGGATGAACATATGGATTTGGAATTTTCACACAATGGCCAGAATTACTGTTCATATAGGGAAAGAACAAAGCCAATATCAGAAGAGATGTAAGCACTCCTGATTTCATTGTTAGGCCATGGGTCACAGTACCCCTTAAAAGGGGGACATCCTTGGACCAAGTATGAACTCTTTTTTCCAAAGAGAGGGAAGGTAAGGAAGTATGGGAGAACCAGTATAACTCATTACATGCTACTAGGAAAATTACTCAAAGAAACTTCTTGAAGTCTCTTTATAAAGCACATATTCTGTATGTTTCCCTTGAATTTTATGACTTGATTTGTTGCCTTCCTAGCTTTTCCCTCATAGACCCCAAATCAGGATGTCTTTGTATTGGTAGACATTGGGTGCCAAGGCCAAAGTCACTTATTCTACAGTGCCTTGAATTATTGTAGCAAATTGAAATTCTAAATACAATTTGTATCATTAACCTCTTACGGATTGTATTTTTGACTTTCTCCTATGTGACATATATCTGGTCACATATTCATTGTGAGTCAGTGCTTAAAAATGCATAATCCTCAAAGGTTATTCACAATCCTTTAAACGACCTCATATTCATCTCAAAATCCAGAACTAGGAGATAAGGTTTAAGGAATGTCTGAATGGGATACTGGAATAAACAAACCATTTCATAGTTCTTAAAATAAAACACTTACAGAGCACATTTTTATCTACAAAGCTTGAGAAATATATTAATCCCTACAACATTTTCTGCATTATTATCATCACATAATAAATATGGAGCACAGGGTTGAAAGGTTAAATTAGCTTTTCTATCCTCTTCGGGGAACTTAGTATTACTTTTGTATTAGAATGGAGCTGTCTTCTCTAGCTTTCGATTTGTGCCCTCCTTTGCCAAATTCACTCACTCATGGAGTTTTTTTTGGTAAAGGATTATTGTAGTATAAATTCTGAGGCAGAGTCAGCCTCTTGTCCCATCCTTTTTGGAAAATGGAGGGCCTGTTGCCATTTCTGTACTGGCAGAAATTCCTGCAAATTTTACTGGTCTCTACTTTCTCCTCTCTCCCTTTCTTCCTAATCCATCTCCATTCTCCTTACTTCAATCTGAAAGAGCTTTCTTTTTTCACTTTTTTCCTAGACATGTTTAGACATACCAAAAAAATGAAAATATTGCAAAAAATTCTTATGCTTCTGCCACCCTTCTTTAAGAACTAAAAAAATTACTAAATTACTAAATTACTAAAAATTTCTCAAAAAATAAAAGATAAGCAGAAACTTCTAGGTTTTTTGCCCTTCTGTAAGAAAAAAACCCTCTTTTAAGTGTGGTAATTATTAGTCCCAATACCTCTTTATTTCTTTACATTTTCTACACCTTGTCTGTCTCCAAGTAATATATATTATTATACTGTGTGTTTTGAAAATTCATGATTGGAGTGATAAAGTTGTTGTCTTTGGGCAATTTTTTTCTCTTCGCTCTGAATTATATTTAGAAGATTCACCTTTGATTATGTGGTTCCGGTTCACTTTAAGTGCAATTTAATATTCTATGATTATGCCACACCTTCAATTTTTTGTCATTTTCTGGTGATATTTATGTTACATATATTTTTAATATTAATATTAACATTTTAGAAATTTTACACACATTTACCTTAATTTTGAAACGTTTTTAATGATCTTTTATAAGGAAAGGAATTCTTAGATCAAAGAATATTGAGATCTTAAACTTTTATTGACTATTACCAAATTTTTCTCTATAGTGATTATGTCATTTTACTCTCCCGTTAACAGTGGATGAAAGTTCTGATTGCTTCACATTTCCATTACCCTTGGTGTTGTCAGATTTTCTCATCTGATAGATTTAACCCGGTGTTTTGTTGTGTTTTGAGTTCCATTTTTCTGATTCTTGCCAAAACTAAACTTCCTTTTCAATGTGTTTATGGTCATTTAGGCTTTTTGTTCTGGAAGTTGCCTGTCCATAATTTTTATCGTTTTCAACTGAGTTGTTCTTTTATTATTTTGTAAGTGTCCTTTATATATTAGTCAGTAGTTTTTATATAATATATATATACACATATATAGTAATATATATATATATATTAGTAGTTTTTCTCACCAACATTATTAATATATTCCGCATGTTTGTTCTTTATTGCCTTCAAGTTGGCCTTGATTTCTGCTAGAGTCTTATTTCTAAACATTCTCTACCTCCTGCTTATATTTTTGTGAATATATCTTATTTCTCCATGAGTTGCTTATGTGGTTCCCTCTTGCTATAAGGCACTTACTTGTTCTTTGCCTGTTTATCATTTATTACTATTTCTTGGAAAGATTTTGATGTCTGTCTGATTCCTTCTGCTCCTTTTCTGTGCTTGCATAGCTCCCTCTGCAGTCTTGTGAAGACCCTTTGGCTTCTCTCCTTCCAGAAATCAGTGTCCTGAAGAAGAAAACAGTGTTTGGTGGGATTTGCCACCCACACAATTGGCTTTGGGGGAGGCTTCCTGAATGGACTACCAGGAATGTGTGGTGAAATGACTTTTCCAAGACATTTTCAGCCAAGGCTCAGCTCCAAAGTCTAGGTCCTATGTAAACATTCTGATTAATTTAGTGTTGGCAGTATTACCACTGGTTTCTGTATCATCATAGTCTTACAAACCAGCAACATTTTATTCCAATTTTCAGAGGCGGTTATATACTTGAGAAATAAGCAGTCCCAAATGTAGTTTTTGGAAGTCTAGGAAAAAATTCCATAGATATACTGCCCTATTCTTTCTGAATTATCTCTTCCAAACAGAGTTTGTCAAAGAACTTCTGATTTCCTGCCCAGCATGAACCTGGATCTGAGGCATATGTCAATTTATTCTGTTCTCTTATATGAATGACAAAGGCATGCATTGGGGCATTTATTATTTTGAAGCTGGGATTTAACCCTACCAAGGGGTGGGGGAAACCAACACAACAAACTGTGTATTATTTACACATTTCACTATTTAATTTCCTGTCTCCATTACACATGTTTTTAGTATGGATATTATTTGCCCAACATAATTTATCAGTCCCTTGTTAGATAATATTCTCCTCAGGGTACATATTGTTCATATTTAGAAATTCTTATTAAGCTCAAGAATCACATTGTTGATCCAACAAATTATTACAGCTTTGATGAAGCTTTTAAAGTGTAACATGTAAATCACTATTTTCTCACTTTCATAAGCAGCTGAATTTCTGATCTAGTGGCTTATTATGGTTTAGAAGATACTTAGTCTTAGGAAAAATGCATAAGATGGTGCAGTAATGTGTAGATGAGGCTATTTAATTAGAAATGCTATTAATGACAAATTACCATTATTGTAGGTACCCCCTCCTCCAAATTACCTTTCCTAAAGAGATAAATGAGTAGTGCTATCCAGTGCTGTTATAAATAGGATAGGACTAATATTTAAAGGTAGAAATGTTACAATAACAAATGACAGATGGAACAAGCCAACAAATATTTAAGTATTTACAATCACTTATTTTCTAAATTGGATATTGATCATTTTACCTGGGAAAATATTAGGGACATCTTTTAATATAAAAGAAAACTTAAAGGAATTGCATTATAGGAGATATAATTATTATATTCATAGTTTTCCTTGATGTTTATATATAGATGTATGTTCCTGGTCAATGAGGCCATCTCAACTGCATTAATTATATGGATTATAGAGTAAGAAAAAAATAAACATGTCTTTTCATTTTTTAGCATCTTTGAGAAGAAACATAACATTCTTATTTATGAGCTGTGTTTTCATGTGAGGTAATAAGCATTATCCATATAACATGATCATGTGCTAAAAATCTCTTTAAATCTGGAGAGCATAGTAACTTTTCCCAGAATTTTTATATCCATGGTTATATTTTGTCTTTCTAGTGTCCCTGGTCAGATTTCTTGTCGCTATGGCAGAATATCTGACATAAGCAACATACAAAAAGGAAAGACTGATTTTGGCTCATGGTTTCAGAGGTTTCAGTTCATTGTCCTTGGCTTTATTGATTGTGGCTCTGTGGTGAGGCAGGACATCATTGTGCATGAACATGTGGCAGAGGTTGCTCACCTCATGGCGAATAGGAAACAAAGAGAGAGGAAGGGACCTGGGACTAAGTATAACATTGAAAGGCATGCCCCCAGTGACCTCATTCTTCCAGTAGGTCTCACTTTCTAAAGTTTCCACAATCTCCCAAAATAGTGCCACCAACTGGGGACCAAGTGTTCAACATATAAGCCTGTGGGGGACATTTCATATTCAAACCATAGTGCCTGGGATAATGGAATTTGTTATATAATCCATGAGAAAACCAAACAGGAAAGTTTATGTGGTTCCAAGTAAGCTGTAAAATCAGTTGATAACAAAATTAATATCTTAAGGCATAAATACATAATGCTTTCCTGCAAACATAGACAAAATATTGAAAGTAGGAATATTGAACAGTACTTGCAAATTGTGAGGGTTTTTAATACAAATTTTAAAGACATGATAGAGTTCAAATCCTAGCATATTGGAAATCAAATGGTCAGTTCCATAATTATATCCACCAGTTTCTGTCCTTGATATGTTTTCAACATTTCCTATGTTTCTATATGTTCTTTTCCTTTATAGCTAATGTATACTTATGCCAAGTAAGCATTCAACTGAGGTGAAATGCTTGCCTAAAAGTGATTCAATTTTTGTCTGAATAGAATTGAGAAAATTAAGTTTATGAGATGGACAATATTATTACTAGAATCAGCAATTTCACCCTTTTTTTTTCTTTTGGTATTGGAGTATTGAACCCAGAGCCTTATGTATACATTGTAAGTGTTCTACCACTGAGCTTTTTTTTCATTTTTTATCTTGAAACAGGGTCTCATTAAATTATGCAGGCTGCCTTTGAATTTGAACTTGTGATCCCTGTGCTTCTGCCTCCTAACTTGCTGGAATTACAGTCATGTGTACCACTACTCCTGGCTCAATAACACAACTTTCAATAAAATGCCTGTAAACTGATGTCTGGGGCTGGGGTTTAGCTCAATTGGTAGAGTGCTGCTCTGTGTTCTCTGCAGCCCAGGGTTTGATCCCCAGCACCACAAAAATGGGAGAATGACCTGGCAGGCCATTCCTGAAACAATCCCCAAAGCAGTCAGCCATTGAAAACCCTATGAGGGTTGCTATGAGTCAGATCTGACTTGATGGCACCTAACAACAGCAACAACAACAACCACCACCTGCTGTCCATATGAAATACAACCAATTTGGAAATATCCATTTATCCACTGATGTAAAAATACTTAAATCTGGCATTCAATGGCTGTTGTAACTGTCAGTGTATAGCATAGTGAATTATGGTTTCATCATATTTGGAGATCATGTCTAGTCACTTTTCTGAGTACCTCTGAGATTTTTCTGAGAATTCTAGTCTATAAATGAATGGAAGGACCCCTGGGGGAACATCTGCAGTTTCCATTTCAGTCCCTTCTCTCTTTCCTACATCCTTCTTTCCTCTTGACAAATGGACTGAGAGCAGGGGGAAGGATGGTGTATAGGAGAAGAGGGTCTGCTTTGCAAGGTGAATTGGAAAGAGGAAGGAGAATCTATGTCTGTTCCTATACAGACAGCTCCCAGTTCAAACTCACAGTCAGTGGGCCTGGAGAGTCAAGTTTTGGCTCAAAGGATCACATCATTTCCCTGATCTTCTGAATATATGCTAATTAGATTTCTTTTTGGAGTAATAAAAAGAAAAGCGGAATACAGAGTGAAAGTTGGTGGGTGTATTTGGTAGCTTCTTCAGGTTTGATTGCAAAAGGCACAAGTTGCTTGGTTCTGCTTGATTTGGCCCTGATTTCTCTCCCTTTCCCCTCTGTTGCGCATGATGTGTCACTCCACTAGGAAGGAGTGTTGTTAAAGGAAAGCATACCAGACCCTTTGACCAATTCATAAATCCCCCCACTCAAACCCATTTTTCTGTTTCAGGGATTACAAGCTCAAACTCAAAGAGACATAGGTAATATAAGTGAGTAAAGTAGGCCAGAGGTGGCCCTAGCAACTGGGGTGGACTGTGACAGTTGTCCCCATCTAAAGGAGAGACCTCCACTCAGCTTCTACAAATAGGTATTCTGTTGGAATTTAGGCCAGTAGTTACCCAAGCCTCTGATACTTCCCAATAAAAGCCAGAAATCTCAATTTTGATGTGAAATCTCTTGATTTAACTAATTAAAAAAAAATAAAACCACCATGTAGGCCAAAGAAAATATGTCAGATTGCAACAACTATTTCTGTGTATATTTGGCAATGAGGATGAGAGAAGAAAAAGGGGGGAAAGGCTATGGAAATGCATCCCAGTGAACATATGGTTACCTAGATGCATGAGATTCATCCCAAAACAAATAGTTTTCTGCTGTATAGACATGGTAGAGCAGAGCTTCTTACCCCAATGTATATAAAGTTTAGCTTATCTATACATTTTTTGAAGAAAATATCCATGTCTTTTATTAGATTCTCATAAAGTCTATCAAGCTAAAAGATTGTGACTCTTCTGTTATATCCTTGACAAGTTATCATCTAGTTTCGTCTTCAATTCCCTTAGGAGCAGGGAACTTACTATTGCACAAGATAGCCCAGTGCTACTGTAAAGAACTCTGAATACAAGGACTTTCTTATTGGCAAAGATTCTTAGTCAACCTCTTTGTTATTGGCAGCTAGAAAAAAAGGCATCTAATCTTTAACTAGGAAAATGCACTTGAAAAAATCATCTTAGAAATAAGAGGTTGCTCTAATTTCCTGTAACTATCACCCATTCTTGCAAAAAAGTGAGCATTATTAAATTGTGATAGTTACTAATGGAATTTTTAATTCTTTTACAATTAAGGTCATTGAATCTTTATGCCTTGCCCTTCATCCTGAGTCTATTTGCATGAGAATAAAGGCTCCAAGTTTCATCATGTTCTGTTGATTCATTTAAGCCTCCCCCCATCAGAGTTTTCTAGAAATGTAGACTTGGAAATGATCTAAGCCATTTGTGGTAGGATGGAAGACTCAGTAGTGGTAGTCAGAAGATCTTGAGTTGATTGTTTGACCCTTTATTAATTACATGAAATTAATCTGGGAGCCTTCATTTCTTCTGAATATGAGAGTCCAATGAGGTCCTTGTTTTTAGGTGCAGTTGAGTTGGGTCTGCCTCATACTGACATACAACAGAATGAAACTCTCCCTGACACTGTCCCAGGCTCAGCACTATGCCATGCCTGGCACTGTCTCTGTTATACATAAGATTTTTGATGACTCATGTTTGCAGGGGTGGGCTGCTAGGTCCTTCTCTGGTTTTTGTGGTGCTGGTAAAACCCAGGCACTCAAAGTGCAGAGCAGCACTCTACCAACTGCCTCAATGAGGTTCTTGCCTCAGTGAGGTCCTTAGAGGAACTTTATATTTGTGGAAAGCAAATTTGCAAATAGGCAGTATAGTAATCAGCAGAACCTTGTTTTTCTAATCTGTGATACTGTGAACTAGTTACTTCTGTAATCCTCAGTTTTCACATCTATCAAATGGAGCTAGCTGGGCACAGTGGTGCACGCCTATAATTCCAGTGGCTCAGGAGGCGGAGGCAGGAGGATCACAAGTTCGAGACCAGAGGCAGTCTTGGTAACTTAGTGAGACCCTGTCTCAAAAAGTAAAAAAATGGGCTGAGGGTGCAGCTCAGTGGTCCAACACTTGCAGAGCATGCAAATGTGAGGCCTTGGGTTCAATCCCCTGTACCAGAAAAAAAAAAAAAAAGGAGCTAATAGTTCCTGCCTACTTGAGTATATTAACTGTGGCATGAGATGATGCATGCAGAGCATTTGCAAAGTGTTTGACAGGACATAGATATTCAATTAATATTGGCTATTAGTATTTTGCTGGGCCTGTAATACCAGTGACTTGGGAGGCCTAGGCAGGAAGATTGTGAGTTGAAGACCAGGGGCAGTCTGTATTGCTTGGTGAGATCCTGACTCAAAATAAAAAATAAAAATGGGCAAGGGGTGTAGCCCAGTGGCAGAACACTTGCAAAGTCTGTACAAGGCCCTGGATACAATCCTCATGTACTACCACTAAATAAATAAATAAATAAATAAATAAAGCCTTCCTTCCTTCCTACTTCCTTCCTTCCTTCCTTCTTTCCCTCTCTCTCTCTCCCTCCCTCTCTGTCTCTCTCTGTCTCTGTCTCTGTCTCTCTCTCTCTCTGTCATTCTTTTTTAATAAAACCTGTATAAGTGAAATCATTGGGCAACAGGTCAAGCTTTAAGTTACTATGATCACCTAGACCCTTAATTCTCAACCAGAAAAGAGAATCTTCTACCCCCAAAGAGTACCTGGGTCAAGATGTCCTTGGAGCCATGGTGAATTGAGTACTAATGATGCAGTGTGACAAGGAGCTCAGAAATATTTTTAAAAGTCTTTTAAAACTATCAGATACACTACAGAATAAAAATGTAAAACTGTTATAGATTTTTAAGGCACAAAGAACTTCACAGAAAATCTTATTTGTCAAAGCCCCATTAAGCTGGATGCAAGGCCCTGGGTATGAACTTTCATTTGTGGGTGGGTTGGAAAGTTTGATACTCACTGATGTCCAGGCTTTTATTTTTCAGTTGTCAGTTCAGAATAGAAAATAATGTGATAAACTGGGGACCTTGTTCCTTTCATTGTGAACTTCTGGATAACATAAGTACCTTCTGATGGAGGATCTCAATAGTCCCAATCAGGTTATGACTATTTAAATTAGTTATTGTTGTTGTTAGGTGCCATCAAGTTGGTGTCTGACTCATAGCGACCCTGTGTACAATAGGTGAAACATTATTGTTAGTGCTTCTCTGCTATTCATAGGGTTTTCAATGTCAGATTGATTTTTGGGAGGGGTTTGCTGGGCCCTTCTCCCAAGCCCACAGCACCTTGTGTTCCTAGGCAGTCTCTCTTCCAAGTACTAACCAGGCCAGACTCTGGTTTTCTTCTGAGCTTTGACAGGATCAGATGCCACAGTGGTACAGCTGCAGGCATTTAAATTACTAACAGTGTGTAACTTGAGGGGAAAAGCAATAGGATGAAAAAAAAAATTACTGGGAAAGGAATTTAAAACAAGTCCATCCAGAAAGTACATTGAACCCTTTTTGCTTTAGGCATCAAATCTCATTCAGGGAGGGTTAGTTTTTCTCCTCCCATGGTTTCCTGACAGAATCTAGGGAAATGTAACCCCAATT
Organism: Pedetes capensis; assembly: GCA_007922755.1. Taxonomy (NCBI): domain Eukaryota; kingdom Metazoa; phylum Chordata; class Mammalia; order Rodentia; family Pedetidae; genus Pedetes; species Pedetes capensis. The sequence continues at coordinate 95,407 of VMDO01004135.1, forward strand.
TAAAAAGATATAGTACTATTGTAAGAAAACAGTCTTTCCATTGACTAGTTCATTTTGCTTTCTTGTTGTTAATGAAAAAGGTTGTTGGTTTTATGCTTTGCTAAAAGCAAAAGGAACATAAAATAACAATTATATTTCACCATTTGTCTGCTATTCTTTGTGTTGGGGGCATACCATGGCAGAATAACCGTCTGTGATTGAGAAATGAGCAGGGAGAAGCTGTGGGTGTAGTTTTTACATCAGTACTTTTATAGTGAGAACATACAATAGTTTTAACTGAGAATTGAATATTCGAGGGGCAAGGGCCCCCTCCCCACAAAAGTCCCAAGACCCTAAAGCAAGACTCTTCCCTCCACTTCAGCATTTGAGTGGCATGTCGAGATCCTTCCAGCTCGAGGTGCATAATGGATTGTGCCGGCTGACTCCCATGTGGAAGAGAGCACAAAACTTCCTTATGCATGAGGCATTTTTAGCAAATTGGACCCCATTTCAATCTTGATGAAACTCGATGACATTTCCAACTTGCAAGTGCACAAAATGAAAAAGCAAATTTTTAGCTATTTATGTGTCAGAACATCAGAGGCTCAAAAGCCGTAATTAAGGGTGTCAGCATCGCAGGGAGGCCATATTTGCACTCCCCTCTGGGGTCTTCTGGGTCTCTCCTCCGAGGGGGAGAATGGAATGCTGCTGCTGCTCCTAGACACAAATCAAACAATCAGAATTTCATGAGCCCCACCTGGAGTACTGCCTCTCCATTTCAACCTTGTCATATCAATATCTAGTCTTTTTCATTTCTTGCATTAGAGAAATTTCAGTAAACAGTTCTTATTGATTGGTGCTCCCTACTCCTTAACACTTACTCTGGGTGGCATTTTTTGAAATCTGAGGGCAAAATGTAAGAAGATCATTTGAGTTGGTATTTTAATTCCTTTTAATTATCGTGTTTATGATACATGCTATTAACATCTTGTTTATTAAATTCTACTAAGTATATTGGACAGGCTTTGATATGTCAAATTAATAAATATATGAAGATGTATTTGCACATTATGTTGATGTGTCCATTTAAACATTAAAACCAGAGAAACCAGAGCTTCTAAACTTTGATTATATTTGTCAAAATGCAGATCTGATTCACTAGTCTGGTCTGAGAGCAGCCTGAGATCCTGAATTTCTAACAAGCTCCAAAACTGAACCATGCTGGTGTTTTTCCAACCACCTAAAAAGTGGCAAGGATTTCTGTATCTTTCAGTCTAAGGAAAAGAGTCTCAAAATTCAGTTATGGTCACTGTTATCATCAAGAGGTACACTTATCTGGGATATACATGTTTTGGCTACAATAGCCTTTGAATTTTATAACAGAAATATTATTAAAATTAATCCCGAGTGCTGCTGCTGCCTGTTAATGATTCACAAAAACTCTTGCCTAATAAGAGCTATTTTCCAAAGCGCCCACATTGAATTGCAAATACTACTTGCAATCTGAGTGACATCCACAATTCACTTACTCTCCTGAGCCAGGGACAGGGCAGCTTTCTGGGAGTGTTGGACATTCAATATTGCAATATATTGTCTTGAAAGCTGTAGGAAAGCAGATCTTTGAATATGACATGTGTCTGCCACCAAGAAGCTTAAACTTCAAGGGACAGGAAAAAAGGGACACTAAGCAGATACAAAAAAGGTCTTAGCTAATGAGATTGTATTTATAAAGGAGGAGAAAGCTCATCTCATGGCAGAGTCCTTAGAAATCTTGATGGGAAAGATAACATTTGAAGTAGGCCTGGAATCATTGGGATTGGGTATATATAAATGAGGCTATAGGGTATGGAATAAGGTGAGAATATATTAAAGGGAGGGGAAGTTTGAGAAAATATATGAGGTAGGAAAAGTTGCTTATGTGTCATAAATTGAGAGTCTTTTCAGCTTGGCTGAAATACAGCTTTCATGCAGAGAAATGGACAGTAACCCTGGAAAGGAAAGTTGGGATTACAACTGAATGACTTCATGAGCCAGTGGAAGATGTTTGGGTTTAATTTAGTAGACGGCAGGGAGCTGTTTCTTCCCCAAGCCACTTGTTCACAAGTCTGCTTTCAGAATTTCCCCTTTAGTTTTTTCTTTCAGTTTGAATTGTTTGTATGTGCAAATTGACATTTTAATCCTTCTAAAATTTCTCTTGATAGTGTATAAAAGAGATTATAGAGGGAAAGTAGATTTGTCATAGGAATTAATAGGATATAGAGGAAGAGGCCACAGAGGATTCTATGTACCAACCTCTGAGAGGTGACTCTGTCTTATAAATTGCAATGAAGGGATAAACCAGAGATGGGAGAATTTTAGCTGCTATGTGTTTGGATTCATGATTCTTAAATTAAAGGGCTCCATCAATGTATTAGGAGAGAAGGGAAGGATAAACCAGTTATGTCTTCCTGGATCATCAATTCCACAAAATGACAGTTTCAATTTATTATATATAATTTAAAGGGTTTAAAAATATATTAGAACCAAT
>VMDO01004135.1:103157-130257 GCA_007922755.1 Pedetes capensis
TAGAACTGAGAGGCTGATGAAGGGCAAACATGGATTACATTTCTTTTATTTTGTCATTGAGGTCTTTTCCATCATGGTGAACTTGAAGCCGTCTATAAAGTAAGTGAAAGAAATTATAAGGGATACTGGAATTAATTGACTTAATTTTGTTCTAACTTAATTTTCCACAGATGTGGATGAACAAATAAGAACATGATTTGAAGAAAACAGATACATTTAGTTTAAAATAATATTCAACAGAAATTACTCAATTTGACCTAAACTGTCAAGATTCCCACAGTAGTGACACAGTACTGACACCTCAGATATGTCAGCTTAGGTTTTTGAGATAAATTAGTGATACTCATATATTCATTGGATGAAAACTTCAGATACACACACACACACACACACACACACACACACACACACATAATTTTTTTATTTTTTGAGACAGTCTTGCCCTTTAGCTGAGACTGGCCTGGTACTCCCATCCTCCTGCCTCAGCCTCCTAAGTACTGGGATTGTAGGAATGTACCAGACGTGTGTTGTTACTGTACATGGCAACACTTCATAAAGCTTGTGGAGTTTTGGAATATGTTCTAAAATTTTGTATGCAAAATCTTCCAGTCACAAGTTTCAATGCAAAACTTTTGTGCAAATCTTGTTGTTGTTAGGTGCCTTGGAGTCATGTCCAGCCCATAGAGACCCTTATAGGGTTTTCAATGGCAGATTGTTTCGGGATTGCCTCGGGAGTGGGTTGCCACATCCTTCTCCCATTTTTGCGGTGCTGGGAATCGAACTCAGGACCTCAGAGACTGTAGAGCAGCGCTCTACGAACTGAGCTAAATCCCAGCCCCATGCAAATCTAATCAGGTTAAATTTGTGACACCATCTTCAAATTTTAAGGCAGGAAGATTTAACAAAGGTAACAAAATTTATAGCAAAAGAAACAAGAACATCGGCATATAAAGAATCTAGGCTTTATCCGAGTACAAATACAAGAAATTATTGCAAAAGGGATATAAGAAATGACTAATAAGTTAATGACTTGTTTTTAAATTCTTGGAGAGGAGTGACCCTTCTCTTTTTAAAAAGGAAATGGTCTATATGACCTTTTCCCATTTCATCATATTTTATTTTGATTTAAAATATTTCCTGAGGTTCTGTGGTTTTGCTGTATTCTATGCACTCTCCAATAAATGATCTATTTATTTACCTGAAAGGCAAGGTTTGCTAATACAAAGGCAACTCGAAAGAGGTTTTCCTATCAGTTTTCTGATGAAAACCAATGACTTTTTTATTTGGTTCTAAGTTTCATTTGCTTAAAATGAAAAAATGTATTCTTAAAACTAAATAAAAAATATTATATTATCAGTATTTCTGGCTGCAAGTGAATGAATACTTATTCTGAATAGATTCTCCTGAATGGCCACTCTATAACTACTGTGTCTTGTTAGAAAAATATATTAAAAAGTAGAAACACCATCATGAATGAAGAAAAGGGATAGAAACAAAGTATAAAATATGTAATCTTTTAAAAGGCTCTTATCAAGGAGAATCTCAGTGAAACTTTAAATGGGAGAGTCACACAATCCTGAAGCTTTCCCATTTTCTATTCACTGAATAATTTACTTTTTAGATGAGATTCACTAACATTATTGCAGAATAACTATAATTGAAAATTATTAAAGCTCTATCTTTATTGCATTTTAAAACCCATGCATTTGGTGTTTGACCAGGTCTGGCTCATCATTAAGAGTTTTGAGGGAAAGCAAAAATTTCCATCTCCTGAAGAATAAAGAGCAAAAACCTTAATTGCTTTCTTGTTTACCACAAAGATGCTAATATGATGAACTGAATGTCAGGAATAATAAGACAAAATGATGGTGTATAGCCTGCGAAGAGAAAATACAACATCTTTTTATGTAAACTGTCACCAGAACCTCAAGGAAACTCTTTGCTCTTTCCATGCCCTGATTTTGAACTGCTTCATTAAAAGTAATTTTGTTTTTAAGAAGGATAACACCCACATTATTCTATTAAAAAATTTTAAGAGAAATCTTCAATTAAGAGGTTATTGTTGTCTGAAGGATTTTTCCATAGTTGGTTGGTAGCTGAAAATGTGATCTTCCCCAATTTGAATGGAAATATGACATTCATCATGGCTTAAAATAGATAAATGTCTTGTCTATTTGAAATGCCAGTGAACTTGGTATTATTTATCAGATCCTTTGAAAATGTTGGAATTTTCAGAGGAGAGAATACAAAAGGAAGACAAATGAATCATCAATTCTTCCTGCCTTTAATTGATTGAAAAGTTATTATTGAGCTCTTGTTCCATGCAGTATTTTGACTTTTGAGAGCTGAAAATAAACAAAGGACTATGTACTTCAGCCTAGCACTCTGTAGCTCTTCCTTTGGATTGGTCTGGGGAGAACGTCTCTAAAACCTACCTTGTTAGTCACTAAACTCCTACGCAGGGTTTAGTTTAGATGTCAGCTTGGTCCATAGTCCAACTTGATGAGTATTTAAATGTGTAAATACGTCTAGATCACTTAGAAGGAAATTAAATTCAAACCACTAACGAATTATTAATAGGAAAGCATTCCTAGCAATTTATTTACATAATAAATTTGTCCTCTAGAGAATTTCTTCTCAGTGAGCACTAGAAAAGCATACTCAACTGTCAGTTTAGGTCATGAAAATCAAGACAGTGACCTGAATTACCACCTAGTTTCTCAGTTCTTTTTCATTGTCTTTGTGCATTAAAATACCCTTTAAATGCATGCATGTCGGTGTGCATATATGTATGTTTGAGGAATATGAATCCCCATAAGTACTCATCACAAAAGTGTTCTAGGCCAAACAATTCTGTAGAACTCAGTACTGAATTGTATTTGTGTAGATACACAAACATATGAAAAGCTCTGAAAGGCTCCACATTCTTTATATAAAAGAGAAATCTGTTGTGTATTGTTCAGTGCCATACTTCTTAAACTTATTTAACCTTGGAATCCCTTTCTGTCTTTTTTTTAATCATCTAATTTCTCCGTCTTTTGAAACTAAGGTTCTAGAGAACTTGCTTTGGTAAATATTTGTCCAATTAGACAAGTCTTATGTGATAGACATTATCCCTGCTTTACAGATGAAGAAATTAAAGATCAAACACATTAACCTTTAACTATTATTGTGCTTCTTGTGATCACATATGACATCACAATGAACATACTGTGCTTAGGTAACTGCTACAATGTTCCATGTCTGACATCCACCCAGGAGTCTATTTTAACTCTGTGATACCAGTTGAGGGTTAACTAATCTGGCCAAGGGACATACAACTCTTAAATTCCTTATCTAAAATTTGACACTCCAAGTTGAGGCCTATCCTGTAATCTGGCACCATGACCAAAAACTGAGAGGAGATATATTACCTTGCGTATATGGACTATTTTCTAGCTATGTTCAGCAACTGTACACATCTTTCTTTTCTGTGCACACTTTCATAGATTTCTTTCCTCCTCATGTTCATACCATTGGGATTTTGTAAGACAAGCACTCTTCATACTTACAGTATGTCTGCTTAGGTTATTGCATTCTGTGCAATACAATAATTAGGACTGAGCCCAAGTAAAACATATAGAATATGTAATAATAATATAGAATACAAGCAAAGCATATATACATTACCTTAGACTGGAGATGCTACTCAGTAAAGCATTGCGAGTCAATAGGTCAATATTAAATGAAGAGAGCACTCTCCTGAAAGGATCCTTTCTGAGCTAATTTCAGAAATATTTAAAAGATTTAGTTTTATGTGTAATATTAAAGGTTACACTGAGAAAAATTTAAATGCATTAGAAGATTCTTCCAATAGTGATAAAATGGGTTTTTAATTTGCAGATATGTAGGTAACATGCAGACATGTTATCTCTGTGTATACTTCTGATCTCTTTACATACATGTATTTTTGTTGTTAGGAAATCAAGCACATGACTATGCATATCTTTATATTTAACTAATAAAAACAACCTTGTATCTGAATTGTTAAAATATCCATTTTAGTTATTTTAAATGTAATAATTTTAGATTCCCATAATAAATGTCCAGTGGATAGATTTATTATTATTATTATTATTATTATTATTATTATTATTTTAGTTTCCTGCATCAGATCTAGGTCTCTGATAAATACCACAGACAACCCCAGAACTGTAGGATGGGCTTGACAGTTCTTCAATAAAGGGCTGTGTAGTTTTTTTGTCAGCGTCTTCCTTCCAGTGACAGCTGCTTTGTTCTTTTGGAGTCAGATTTTCTAGTTAACACATCAAAAGTGTATCTGTGTACATAAAGTATGAAGAAAACAGTTCAAAGAGGCAAGAGATTCACTTTTAACTCTTTGCTACATTTTCCCCACACTTGTCACAAAAGATGTCTCATATGGAGGCTTTGGAATGAGGTGAGGAGTTCAGGATGGAGCCCAGGGTCCTATGGTGTATAGGGATTAATGTTTTAGAAGGCAAGTTGATCAGGCAGTGCACACAAAAACCTCACATTAGTGGGAAATAATCTGGGGTGAGGAGTTTGCATTTTCCCAAGACCACTAAGCCCAAGGGCCCAACATAGCTTTTATATTTGACTTATTGTCACAGACTGTTTTCTACTTCTTGGCATATCATGCTGACATTGTCTGCCTGCTGTATCACTACGGCTCTGGAGCCATTGTTCTCACCTGCACCAGCAGGAATTCCTGCACACGTGTGAGAGCTGGAGTTAGCCATGCTCTTGTGGGTGAGACTCCAGGATCTCTCTTGGACTGATAGTTGAAGACGAGGAAAGTTGCCTCCAGTACCTAGCACCTTCATGAGGAGTATACCTTGAGCCACAGACACAACAGAGCTAAGATGAGGCATCAGGCAGCCTCCCTGCCTTCTCTTCCTGCCTGTCCTATGTGATATCATCCCTGAGTAGGGGGAATGTCTAGAATGAACTCCTTGGCAGTGAAATAGGTTAGTGCTCCATTGGACCCTATGTACATTTTTAACACACCAAATGAAGTAAAAGCAGTAAACATTTATTTGAAAGAAATTTTACACTTGATATTTTAACAAAGTATCAGAATAGTCATGATGAGAATAGCAAGAACTTTATTAGCTTTCTTTGGCTTACTTTGTAGATGAGTGTGTTTTTCATTTTCATATCCATATACTTTTCATATACTCAAAATGAGAAAAAACACTGTGGCTGCAACCATGGGCTCAACAATAAAAAGATCATGTGCATGGCACAATGTCGGGTAGTGTTGCTATAAATTGGACCCAACTGAGTAGCACCTAAAACAATACAATTTTCAGCACTTAGGAGCTCTCCAAGTCTTCATCCAGCCCAGGCAAAAGCCATATGCATAGCAAACAAACAAAACAGCCCTGTATTTCCTGAGTGTCCCTGTGTTCCTAGTATTGTTCTAGGCAAGAAGGAAGCAGGGTTGGGACAGGAAAGAGACAGGGACTGGTGGCAGCAGACTTCATGGAGTAAGCCATGTCAGTCACATGGCTTAACTTCTTCAAGCTTTGGTTCTCTGATGTGAAAATGGGAATCCTAATGATCACATACTCTCAGGATTGTTCTTGATGTTTGGTGGTGGAGGGGAGGGAGACAGCATGTGAACATGCATGTACAGGACTTGGTATGGTCTATGCATATGACATGAATTGAACTTCACAAGAGATTTAAGAGGACCCTGTAATGGACCAGAGAGGGTCTCCACAGACTTGAGATTTAACGAATATCTATTGAGTGCCAAAGTGTATTCTAATGCTTCTATAGGACAGTGATGTTAGAATCAATTGGAAGTACAAAGCCTTAGCCATTGAGGATTTTACTTTCATTTATAGTAATCAGTCTACCATCAGGGATGTCATAGCCTTTTGTTTACCTGTTGGCCATTAATTTTTAATCACTAAAGGACAAGAAAGATATAGTTTTTATCATTATTGTTGTTACGTGCCCTGAATCAGGTCTGACTCACAGCAAACTTATGTACAGCAGAATGAAACATTGACCAACACTGTGCCATGCCTGGCACTGTCAATGCTTCTTTGCTATTCGTAGGGCTTTTGATGGCTGATTGTTTCAGGAGTACCAGGTCCTTCTCCCAGTTTTGCAGTATTGAGGATTTGAAGCCAGGGCCCAGAGAGTGCAGAGTAGTACTCTATCAACTGAGCTATACCCCAACCCTTAAAATCATGCTATGAGCATTTTAAAAAGGAATAATTTAGCCAGGCATGGTGGCACACACCTGCACTCCCAGTGACTTGGGAGACGGAGGCAGGAGGATTGTAGGTTCGAGCCCAGAGGCAGCCTGTGTAACTTAGTAAGACCCTGTCTCAATTTAAAAAACAAAAATGGGTTAGGGGTACAGTTCTATGACAGAGTGCTTGCAATGTATGCCTGAGGCCCTGGGTTCAGTCTCCAGTACTGAGGAAAAAAAAAAGGAATAATTTACCGTTAAATGTAAATAGAAAAACTAAGGTGATATGAAAAAATGCCATGCCTTTTATTCAAGAAAACTGAAGAGTATTTAAATTTATTTCAGTCATGTATTCTTTAAATTGTTTTACCTTAAAAATTATAGTTTTAGAATAAATAACTTTGAAAGATTAGTTATCTAAGCTTCAAAATAAGATTTTGGAAAATAAGGATTTAAAAAAAATCCTATAGTGTAACTTTTGAATATATTGCAATTAATGCTGTTAATGTAAAGCAATGCTGTTCAGTTTTTGAATTCTCTGCCAAATTCCTATACCTTACTCCTCTTGAATTCTTTTTCCCCCTAAAATATTTGTTTTCTACAGTATTTACCCCATGGCCAGGGCATTCTGAAGGGTGTTTTTAGTTGATGAATACAGTAGTACCTTGCCACTTGAACTGTTTCATGCTTGAACATTTTGGTCCTTGATAAACAACAATTGAATTAAAAAAAACTGATTGCTAAGTATATGAGTGGCATATGTGTGTTTCTGAATTAGCCATTTGGTATGATGTGGAATCAGTAAATATGTTTACATTATTTCTCCTCTCCTCTCCTCTCTTCTCCTCTCCTCCCCCTTCACTCTTCTTCCTTTTATCTTTCTTCTCTTTCTTGTTTTAGGGGATTGAACCCAGGATGTCCTGTCACAGAGCTGAACCCTCAACCCATTTCTTTTATATTTTGAGTCAGGGTCTCTAAGGTATGCAGGCTGCCTCTGGCCTCTGAACTCAAGATCCTTCTGCCTCCATCTTTTGAGTCGCTGGGATTACAGGCATATTTCACCATGCCTAGCACATTTACGTTACACTAGTCTTCAAACTCATCTGAGATACTTAAAATTAATCTCTAGCACCTGTGATATAATTTTTAGATCCGTGGTTAATGCCATGGACCACTTAGAGGCCTTGTTAGAGAATGAAGCACTACATTGTACCCATTTTGTTGTTAGGTACCCTCCAGATGTGTCTGACTCATAGCAACCCTCATAGGGTTTTTGATGGCTGATTGTTTCAGAATTGTTTTGGAAATGAGTTGCCACATCCTTCTCTTGTTTTTGTGGTGCTGGGGCTAGAACCCAGAGCCTCAGAGACTGTGGAATACTTCCTCATTCAGGGTTTATGTGAGGGACCCCAAGATTTTGCATTTCTAGAAAATTCTCAGGTGCTGCTGATGTTGTTGGACTAAGCACCAGACTTTGGGAATTAGGTCTTACTTTTCTGGGAAGCTTTAGCTTTTAGGACACTCCCAGGCCTAGTTTGAAAACCAGTAGTCAGATGACAATTTAGGTGCATACTCTGTGCTCATCTGTCACTTGGTCAGGGACCTGAAGCAGTGGTGGAAAGGCTTTTAGGAGCAATCAAAGCTTGTGGGGGATGAACAGATGTCTCCTCAGAGATCAGCATGTGTCTTCAAAGAGAGGGGTGAGTACAAAAAGGTTAAAACTTTGAGGCTTTCGAAACCCTTGATTCTGTTTCCAAGATAATTTTGCAAGGATGTTAGAAGGACTTGTGGCCTATGTGGATGTCATGAGCACACAGCACAGCATGTAACATGCAGTGGAAGGAGACATTATCAATATTGTTACCAGGATCAGAAGCACCCAGGTGGCTGAATATAAGTCCATTTTTGTCACTTAATGGATAACCTGGAGAAGTCACAACCTTCCTTGGTTGTGGTGTCTTAAGCATTATCTCATCTCTTTGGCTCATCACTGGCATTACCTGACAGTCTGTCTCCCAGACTTTTTTGTGTCTTATTCACCACTGTATCTCTAGCACACAGCACAGATCCTGGTTCATAAAAATCGGCTGACTGACTGAAGGAGTGAAGTTAGTGAGCATTTCTCCTCAATGCTCTCAGCACTTGGTTCAGAGTAGGTATTCTATAAACAGGTGCTGAATGAAACAAAGAACAAACTTGTAAGGTAGAGGTGTGACTAATAACAGGTTTTTCACCTCTCGAGGAGAAATGTATATTTTTAAAAGCTCATCTAGTAATTAGGTTGTGAGAAATCATATATGAAAATTTTTCAGCTGTTCAAATTTTAGTTGAGAACATTTTTATCTGACATGTAGGCATTTCTTTGTGATTAGATTTTAAAAACACTGTATCAGCCAAAGTTAGGGGTCCAGCTCTTAAAGAAATTGTTCTAAAAGCATGAATAAAAGAGATATTGCAAGTGTATTCTACTATAAGCATCTGCCAAAAGAAAAATTTGTATGATTTTTTAAAATTAAAAACATTGAAAATTTTCTCTATTAATTGTATTCACTGCTTTCTATGTCAAGATTGGTTGTGGAAAACTGAGCAAGCCAAAAAGAAAAAAAGGATTTAAATCAAGTTAAGTTATGTGGAGTATTTTGAAATATCAATGTGGTTAGCATGTGTTATACTTATGTGAGTGAGGTGTTTAAATAATGACAGTGATGGCTTTTAATAACACAAGTAAGACTAGACCACTGCAACATGGTGTCTTCTATGTATGTGAGAAATTAGCATCTAAACTCACATTTGGTGGGGTTATATTGGTGATATAAGACATTTTTATTCCCAAAGGAAGAATAGTATGTTTATGTATAAAGCTTTGCTGTCACTGTTATTATTTTCAACTTTGAGGCTCACTGTATTACTTTTTCAAGGGAGGATGGTGGGGCATCACTCAGCAAATGACAGTCATGAGCTTAACACACACAGCTTCCTAAACCGCCAGAATCTCATGACTCTCTCTCTCTAGTGCTGGATAGCAAAAAAGGCCATAGATTTTCATTCTCTGCACCTCAACTAAAAGCAGATGTGGATGGTTGGCTGTTGGCTGCACTTCCCAACATAGTGCAAATGAGAGGTAAGATCTCAGTCTTTTACAAAAAATTTCCTTCTATTAGCAAAATGGATGGAAGTAACTCTGATCAGTATGGGAAAGTGGAATGGAACCTATTTGTCATCCCTGAGCTAGTCCTTGTCCCACATTTTGTAGGTGATGGTTCATACTATGAAGTGCAGTGATTAATAAGGAAGAGCATGGACAAAGTTGTGGATCATGCATCTTGAAATTCACATGTTAAATGAATGAAAAAATGTATAAGCATTTGTAGGCTCAAAGAAAGTAGTGTGAAGTGAGATAGACTTCTCTGGGGGAGCATCTATTTTCCTATTCCCAGTTTCCAGGTGTTTTTGTCTTTCTGATGATCCTGACATTTAAACTGCCACTGGATCCAGGACTGTCTACCCAACATGTGCCCTCATGCCCTTATGGTTTTCTCAGATCAAAACTACCATTTCCCCATTTGAGTAGCTGTCAACATCGTGTATATTACTAGTAATTCCACCCCAACAGACCTTGATGAATACTAGTCTCCAAGAAAAATAAAAATGAGTTTCAAGGTTAAATATATATATATGGGAAACGCTTCTCAGACTCTTTCTGAAGACTGTTAACAAATATTAGTTCTGGAAGTTTTAGGGGCAAGAAACTAGTTTAATAGTTTGAACCATCACATATTTTAAACGGTTGCTTGACAATTAACAAAGATAATTATTGAAATAGATCTATATTGATTGTAGGATTCATATGATTAGTGGCTTTTTCTGTGCCCTTTCTCTTTTATGAATTTTTTTCTCTTTAGAAACTCTTATTTGAAAGTCTGCTTTTTACCTGTTCATCTTTATATTGTCTAACTCTTTAAGAAAAGGAATCAATCTTTGGCTATGCTTTGGGGGTGACAGAGGCTGAGAGGGCCAGACAAGGGATTCTTTTCAATCAAGAGCTATATAAGGAACATTTGGGACATGAAATTAACATTGTGGTCTATTAATAACAGTATCTATTAATAACTCTCAGTATCTCTCAAATATTTTTGCCAGGTATATCTGGTAGCGCAGGAAAGTATTAAAAATGTAGAGAATTTATAGCAGTGTAGAAAGTCATACTTCACAGGGTAGGTAAATGTAATAATTTTCAATTGTAAAAACTACATTGTAAGGTTTATATAAGCATCAAATGCATATAAATCTTTAACACTTGGTCTGGTACCAATAAATATTCTCTATGAAAAATAACAGAAAAGAAAAAATCTATTCATGTTTATTTGTGGCTGTGGTTATATGTATCAGGACTGTGTCTGTATTATACCAATTTAACATTTTGATAAAAGTAACATTTTGATAAAGCATGTAGCTTGCATGCTTCTCAATGATCAAACAAGTGTGGTTGTCAAAACACAACTGAATTGTATATTAAATAACAGGGCAACATCTACAAATATAGTGTTTTGCTATAAGCTTTTCTATATATACACCATTTTATTTCATTTCTCAACACTTACTATACTCATTCCTCAGACAAGGATGCTGTTTAAACAAAGTTAAGTAACAAAGTACAAACAGATAGCAAAGGATGGAAATCATGCAGGTATCTTTCAAAATGAATGAGTTGACATGAAAATGACTTTATAGACCATCTATCTTAAAAATATCTTCAGTAAATAAGAATAATCATGCACCGAAAGGATATTGATCTTCTAGGTGATGCGAATGATGATCAGACCCTGGTCTTTTATCTAGCCAGTGCATTTTATTCAGTACCTTGGGACTGCTTATACATTATAGACATGAGGCTAACCCAAAATAAACACATGTCCAAGCTATTTTTAGGCTTTATATATTTTTGTAATGAGTAGATATATATTTGTATAAATTTGTATATGTATATATGTATGTATTCTCTACATTGTCTTATAGTGGGATGTGGACAGTGTTCTATCAAGTGAGAGGGTATTTGTGTCATCTCTTTGAAACTGGGTGGATGTTTTCTTTTTGTAAATACTTTATTGTTATTTTTGTTAGGTACTGTTGAGTCAGGTCGGACTTATAGTGACCCTCATTGGGTTCCAAATGGCTGATTGTTTTGGGATTGTTTTAGTGAGTGGACTACCACATCCTTCTCCCATTTTGGTGGTGCTGAGGGTTGAACCTGGTGCTCAGAGTACAGAGCAGGCACTGTACCAACTGACCTAATCCCAGCCTATAAATACTTTAGAAATTATTTTATTGTAAATATTTAAGGTATATATACATATGTTTAAGGTATATGTACAAATAAGGTATATGTTTTGATATAGTGAAATGGTTTCAATCTTCAAACAAAATAACATATCATCTGATAGTTACTCCCCCTACCCTTTTTGGGATAATAACCCCTAAAATTTGTTCTCCTAGCAAATTTCCAGTGTATGATATTATTAACTATAGTCATCATGCTGTACTTAAGATCTCTAGATTTGTGCTAATAGAAAACTTTAGAATTGCTATGGAATAGTTTAGGCAGGGGTCTCTCATGCCCCCACTTCATGGATAGAACTGTTGGGGGCAGGTATTACATGCTTGTTCCACTATTGAACATTGGAAAAATTTAGAGTAGATGATTTGCCTGTTTGGTTCACAGTCTTAAGATGGCAAGGAATAAAGTTGAGGCTCTGTAGTTAAGGAAGTCCATCTGAAGAGTTTCATCTGCTCCTGGATATGATTCAAATGACGAGTTCCTGGACTTTGAGCTGATTCTGTAATACAGCTTGAAGGTTTCAGGAGAGGAATGGTGTATTTTGCATGTGCTAGGGTTGTGAATTATTGTGGCCTAAAGCAAACTGTGGCAGATTGCATTTCCAAAGTTGTCCATACAAATATACATCCCATCTTGCTTGCTATTCTTACAATGTGATAATGACATTTCCTTATTCCCTCATCTTTAAACTGGATGGAAATTGGTGACTTCCTTGAGCTATAGAAGGCACTAAAGGTGACACCAAGTGATTTTTGGAGTTAGCACATCAAAAGTGATGTGGCTTCTGTATGACTCTGTCTCTCTTTTGGGGTACACACCTGTGGAACTCACTCATTGTGTTTTGAGGAGGCAACAACAACAAGACACGTGGAGAAGCCATGTATATGTGTTACAGACAACAGCTTTAACTAGATTCTTGGAGAGTGGCCATTTAATCCGTGAACCATTGGAGTGGCTGAACCTTTAGATGATACCATCCTTCTGTTTAGAAGGACTTCATGGACTCAAGGCTTCTATCCCATGCTCCAGATACCATGTAGAATAGAGGAAATATGCTTGTTCCTCTATGCTCTGTCCAAATTCCTGACCTACAGGATCTGTGAGCTCAATAGCTGTTTCATACCACTAAGTTTTAGAATAGTTTGTTACTCCAGCCATTTAGGAAGGATCCTTGAGTTCACAGAGCCATTCTCAGTGACAGCCTTATATCATAGTGGAATCAAGATGATTTTGCAATGTCTAAGTTTTATATACAGTCACAGCAGTATTAAGAAGAAAGAAAAAAGTTGTTTCTTTCTTTGGCTTTCTGCTGTTCTCAGGAATAGGAACTTTGCCTTGAATGGCCCCATAGCACATCCCTCATGAGATTTCCCCTCACATCCCTTTACCAGTTGAAAACCCTTATTGACTAGGAGAATGGAATTACCAAGATTGATTTAGTTAGTTTTTTGGATAGGATGGGTATGAGAAAGTTGCCTTCATGTCCATTTTCTCCTTCTGTGATTTATTTTACTCTGATCCCTGAAAGGAAAAACAGATCATCCCAAGGTAATAGAATTTGCAGTTTGTGACCGTGCTTATAATCAGATCTAGAGTATAAATAGGGGACAATGTAAGATTTTTTAAACTTCTTTAAAGGTGGAATTCACAAGGGAGGTCAAATAAGGCAACATTAAGGTTTTCACTTCGTCTCTGTCTTCAATGAGTATTTCCCACTAGGTGAATAGGGTGTGTTCATGATTCCATCTGGGAATAAGTGAAAGAAACATGTAGGGCACTGTGATATTGTGATATAGTAAAAAATATATTTCCTTCTCTGTCTCCCATTTTATGGCACACAGCTCCAATAATCTTTAAAATATCTGAATTGATAAGTGTCTTTTTGTGTGCTAAGAGATGACTAATGGATGAAAGTTCTTGGAAAACTTCGGATGGAATTGATTACCAGGAGAACCAACCATGTGATTAGAGGGAAGGAACTTTCTCAGCTCCACTACCTGACCTCAGGGGCTGAAGGTTGAGTTACTCACTGGTGGCTCATAATTTAATTAGGCATGCCTATATGAAAAAGCTTCCATACAAACTCAAAAGGACAGAGCTCAGAGACCTTCTGGGTTGCTGTGAGGGTGGTCTGTGGCAAGGGCATGGGCACTCTCCACCCTCTCCTATACCTTTCCCTAAGCATCTCTTCTGACTATTCCAGAGTTGTATCCTTTCATAAGAAGCTGGTATATATAAATATAGTGTTTTCCAAGTTCTATGAGCCATTCTAGCAAATGATCCAACCTGTGGGGAAATTATGAGAAACTCCGGTTTGTAACCAGTTAATCCAAAGCACCAGTCACAACCTGGGTTTTGTGATTGGCATCTGAAGTGAGGGCAGTCTTGTGAGACTGAAACCTTAATTTGTAAGATTTGATATCAATCTCCAGGCTCAAAGTGTCAAAATCGAGGTAACCCTTAATTAGTATTGCAGGGTCAAAATAGATCCCTTGAGGTGCTGGATATGGGTGTTGTAGCCCTAGCCTATGTATAGGTACATGGGTTGTGAGGTATGTGGAATATGTAAGCCCACAAACATGATATTAATTAATGGTTAAATTGTAGGACACCTTGTTGAAGTTGGCTGGAGAATTGATATACATTGATAGTATGTTGAGGATAGAAAGGAAAAACAGTTGGCTTTTTTCTTATTCAGGTCAAGATATTCAAATAATGAATTTTCTGAGATAGAACACTTTAGTCTGATGTAGATTTCTTCATCTGTAAAGTGTAGGTAGTATTTTCCACCATGCCATGAAATTCTAAAAGAAGTGAATGTCCAGCCGCATTCTTGAAAATACTGAATTATAGAAATAAATAGAAAATACTGAATTATTGTTTCTATAAAAAATAATACTATGTCATGACATATGAATTGGAGAAAAGTTTTAAGTGCTACATGGAGACATCTTTGATTTTTGTTGTTGTTGCCGACTGGGGTGCTGATGAAATACAGTGTTGTACTAACAACAACAAAAAATATTTCCCAATGAATATATACTGAAACTAGAAGTCTGGGATAAGATTAAACATATGGCTTAACTTGCATGCTTTACACTCAAAAATAGTTATCCTCAGAATAAGATACAAGTATGATACTTCATTCTTTAAATATTGATGACTTATCAGTACATTACAGTATATAATTTAATATCAGTAAAATAGGAAAGCATTTTTATGATATGTTTCTAATTTACTGTCATTTTATCACTTATACATATAATACATATTTTATTTCTAAAACACATATATCTGTTTGGCTACCTATTTCATTTTCTTAAGTTAGAGGCAATATATTACTCCTGAATGGCAGGAGTATGTCAGTTATTTATCTTCCCAAAGTATCTAAAAGTGAATGAATCTTGAATTGAGCAAGAAAGTATCATAAATTAAAAAGTGAATTCTCTAAGAAAAAACTGGAAAAAGGCTTGAATATAAAATTAAAGTACATTTTGCAATAAAATGTAATTGTTAAACTTGCATAAACACAAATATGAACTAGGATTGTGTTGAATTTGTATTTTTATCTGCACTAAAGAACTATTTTGAAATTATTGATCTAAGCAGGCTTAAAACTATTTTTCTGATAACATGTCAATCAGGAATATAGGTGTTGAGAGACAATTTAAAACTATGCATTTATTTGTCAATAAAATGCACAGTCTATTGGTTTTTTTCTCACTTGCATTGTTTTATCATGTCAATATTTCATAAGATCATATGACTGACTAATGGGAATAGCTATTACTGCTGTTTATATACTTTGAAAATAGCAATCTATTTTATGGACCAGCAAGATACAAAACTTTTACCTTTGACTTTATTGAACATAAAAGTAAGTTAATGTAAATGAAATTTACCTCTTATTTCAGCAATTCACAATCAGCTTCTAGTAGCCTCAGGAATAAATGTTAGGACAGGTAGCTTATCCTTTCTGTTTCTGGGTTTGTAAGAATGATTTATATATCTCAAATAAAATTTTTCAAAGGCAATTCAGGGTATAGAAGTAACTTAATGTAAGCCAGAAAAATAGATGTGTATTTTTGCATGAGTCTTTTTCTCATTGAAGTGATTGTTGCATGTTCCCTTTGGACATCAAAAATAAAAAACACAGAATCTAAGAGGAAAATGGTCCTACTCAATCCAGTCATGCAGAGGTAGCCATTGTTAATGTTAGCACGGATCCTTCTAGTCTTTTTTCTATGGCTACGCATTTCTGTTCCAGCAGAATATTCTGTAACTTTATTTTTTACCAAATGGATTTGTGTTCTTTCTGTGCTCTCCATACACTTTGTCAAGACGCTAATAAAGCAGTTGATTTTTGTAACACAAATTTTCTCCATGTAGTACCTTGCTTCTTGTATTTATTTGCTTGAGCATGTGACTTATACCAATAGGTAATTTGCTTTTATAAAATACTCCATGTTCTCTAAGTATTTTAAAAGCACTGATTCATTGGTCCTCAAATATTTGACAAATACAGTTAATTATGCTTTTAAATAGAGGGTTTTTTTCCCTGTAGTACTACATCCAAAATTCAAATATTTTAATCCTATTTCCATTGGTAAAGCAGGGCTAATAGCTACATTTAGGCCAGACCCATGGCTTTCTCTGTGAATATTTTTGAGCAGTGGTATATAGTCAATTTCCAAAGTGGTGGCCACTGAGTCTTGCTTGTTGTTATTCACATCCATGTATAGTCCTCTCCTCCATTGAATAGAACTGGCCTGTGAGCCTTTGGGCTATTATGGATGTGTGACTTCCAAGGGTAAGCTATAAAAGGCATTGCAGCTTGCATCTACCTTTTTCTCTTTTATGCTTTCACTCTGGGAGAAACCAGCTGCCATGTCTTGAAGACATTAAGCAAATCTGTGGATGGAGCCATCATCAAGAATCCAAGGCCTTTGGCCAACAACATCCAGAGTCAACTTCTGGAAATGAATCCTGTGGCCCTAGTCAAGGTCTCAAATGATTGTAGCTCTGGCTGACAGCATGCCTGAAACCACTTGGGAAACTGTGAGCCAGAACCAACAGCTACACAGCTCTGTACAGAAATTGAGTGAGAAAGGAAAGGTTTACTTTTGCTGTGGGCTGTAAGTTTTGGGGAGTAATTTGCCATGCCACAATAGATAACTAGTATAAACTGAAAGGGAAGATGTCTGTTAAAGCAACTCTCTTAAGTATTTCTAAATGAATAAGCACTTACAAAAACATTGTACATTATCAAGGATCCAAATAAGGTTTAATTATTTATATATATTCATTTAAAGGGTAGAATTTGAGGGAAACGAGGAAGTGTTTTATACAAAGTATACCTGGATTTGGAATAGCCACATTTCAAGTGGTACATGTGGCTAGTCTACTGAATTGTATCTTCTAGTATTACAGTTCAAGTATGTCACAATTTATTAATGTATAACTTAATAGTAGATATTTAGGTTGCTTCTATTTGTTTTTCTCCTTATAATAATTTCTATCTTTATCTTTAATATACTTATTTCTAAAGAATACAGAGTCTCAAAAGTGGAGTTGCTGTGTACAAGACATGTTATTAGGTGACGTTGATTTGTACCTGACACAAAGCACCCCTCATAGGGTTTTCAATGGCTGATTGTTTGGGATTGCTTTGGGAATGGATTGCCACATCCTTCTTCTGTTTTTCTGGTGCTGGGGATTGAACCCAGGGCCTCAGAGAATTCAGAGCAGCATTCTACCAACTTGGCTAAACCCCATCCCTGTAAAAGGCAGAGGCACTGTTAATTTTAATAGATACATTGTTTTAGGGATAAGATGTAAAAGCATATTAATTGTGTAAGTGGAGCCCAGAGATTCAGCTACCCACTGCTTTTTCTAATAATTGGGAGGTAGAGATTGGTGGAAGAGACAGTTTTAATTCAGATTCAGGCCTGAGGAAAATGGGGAGATGTTCAGTCTCTGAAATATCCCCCATATTCAAAAGGAAACACATCTTGGATTTTCATAGCATAGCACAGTGAATGGAAAATCTCTACTTGCTTCCACATCTGGCTAAGTTCTTTGATTCCAGGTCCATTCCATTGATAGGTGGTAGGCCAGGTCTTTTCCTGGGAAGTCACCTCCAAGTCTGGGCTCCTGTAGTGTCTGTGAAATATACTAATTTTGTAAGTGAAAAAGTCTATAGTGTGATAATCAGAAAAGAGGGGGCAACAGTGTCTCTCTTGAGAATTTAGAAAAGGATAAGTTGTTGAAGGAAGGATGGAAGCCAGAGATAAGAGGACTTATGCTGCGTATCAAGATTCTATCAGAGAGGAAGCTAGACCATTTCTTCCCAGTAGAACACAATTGAAGACTTCTTTTATTTCCTACAAGCTCACATTTTGATTTAGTTTTACGATTGTAGATCATCACAAAAGGTTTGATTTTTGTTTTTTACTTCATGTTCTTTTGAGAAGACAAACAGCATTCTTAATTTCCAAACATAAAAAAATGAGGATTTCATTTAATATAGATTTTGAAGTGCCAATAAGACAGGCTACTGTAACAAGCATATAAAATGGGTGACTCATTAACAACAAAAATTTCTTTCTGACTATCTAAAGACTGGGAAGTCTAAGAGCAAGGCACTGGGAGATTCAGGGTCTGGTGAGTCCCTGCTCCCTACTTCCTAAACAGCCATTTTGAGCTGTAATAATATCACATGGTAGCAGGGATAAGAGATCTCTTGGTGTCTCTTTTATAAGAGAATTAATCCCATGGATGAAGGTTCTGCCCTATTGTCATAATCACTGTACAAAGGCATTACTTCCTAATACCATTACATTGGGAGTTAGAATTTTAACATATGAATTTGGGGATCAAAAACATTCAGTACACTACATTCTACTTCTGACTTCAAGTTCATGTTCTCAAGCATGTCCCACCTGCACCCATGGGCCACAGGCAGCCCAGGACAGCTAGTAATGTGACCTCATGAAATCTTTGAACATCATTTGTATTTTTAGCATTTATTTTCTTTGTGACACCCCTCCTTATAAAGTATATGTGATCATTATGTTATATAATTTGTGTAGGGCCCAAGAAAATTCTTTTTTACTTGATGAAGCCCAGGGAAGGCAAAAAGTTGGGCACCTGTCACCTAAAGTCTTAACATTTTCAACATCAACTCAAAAGTCTAAAGTGCAGAGTCTTATCTAAATATCACCTAAATCAGGTATGGACGGGACTCAAGGAAAGATTCATTCTGAAACACACTGCTTTTCAGTTGTGAACCTATGAAATCACACATATTATGCTTCCAAAATACAGTGATAGAGGGCAAACAACAATAAACCTTACATCTTGAAAATGATTTTCTTTGACTCAGTACTCTGTCCTCCAGGCCTAGCAGATTAGTGGTCCTGTTTTCTGTACCCTTTAGGGCAGAGGCCCTATCCCCATGGCTCTGAGCAGATCCACTCCCATTGTTTTCCTGGGCATCACTCTAGTAGAGCTTTGCAGTGGCCCTTTGCTTGGTCCTGTGTCTCTCTAGGGTATCCTTGAAAGTCTAGGTGGAAGCAGTCTTGCCCCACAACTTTGTTGGCTGTAGCACATGGGTATCACACATAGCGGGCCTGAGAAGTGACAATGGAGTGTGGGGGAATGGAGCCTTAGATTGGAGGTACTCTTGGGTACTAGTAGCCCCTCATGTGAAATCATTCAGTCCTTGTCCCAGACCTTTGGAATCTGAGCCTGTAATGGGAAATCCTAATGTTTTCCAAAATACCTTTTGGATCATTCTTCCCTTGTCTGAGAGGTTATGAATGATTTAGATAGTTGATGAATAGCATCTGACTTCCATTGAGATGGCCATTCCATACTTTACTCTTTTTCAAGTTTTTCCAAATCTTTTGTGTTCTTTCCTGTATAAGAGTTCTCCAAATTTTTAAGTTCTGCTTCTCTTTTGATTAACAATTCATCTCTGCATCATTTCTCTGTCCTCACATTTTATTATAAGCAGTCAAGAGAAGGCAAGCTTTACCTACAATATCTTATTTAAAAATGTCCTCAACCACATATCCAGTTTCATTGTGCCCTAGTTCTGTTTGGTTCCCATGAGTTGGATCCAACTCATAGTGATCCTCATAGGGTTTTTGATGGCTGATTGTTTTGAGATTGTTTCAGAACAAGAACGTGGGCTGCCACGTTCTTCCATTTTTTTTAAGTGATGGAGGTCAAACTCAAGGCCTCCAAGAGTACAGAGTAACACTCTACCAACTGAGCTGAACCCCAGTGCTCAAGTTCTGTCTTCCATGAAACACTAGAACACCAGCACAATTCACCCAGGTTCTTTGTCACTTTTAGTGAGGATCATTTATCCTTTATAGTCTAATATGTTCTTCATCTCTGAGATTTCATTAGAATAATCTTTACTACCCATATTTCTACTAACATTCTGTTCTTGACCATTTTTGTATTCTTTAAGAAGATTGAAGTTTTCAGTACGTTTCCTCTTTTTTTTTTTTTCCTGTACACTTACCAGGATTTCCTAAATGGAGCATTCATGATAATGTAGATTTCTCTACCAGCCTCATGACCCAGTTCCAAAGCAACTTCTGCATTCATTACAGCAATATCTCCACTTCTTGGGACCAACATCTGTATTAGTTGAGATTATCCAGAGAAACAGAACTAGGGTGGAGATATATGAGGGGGTACCCCTCCAAAAGAGAAAAAAACTGGAAATGAATGTGAAAATAATGATCATCTATTTCTTTGATGTGAGAGAGATTGTGCACTTGGAATTTGTTCTGCCATGTGAAATAGTCAACCAAAGTTTTTACTGTCTGGAAGTTTTGAGAAGGTATCATAATTTGTGAAAGAAGCTCCTGAGTTGTGGCAAACAGGTGACTAGTTCTTTCACCATGACAATGCACCTGCCCACACTGCGCTAAGTGTTCACCAGTTTTTGTCCGAAAGTGGCATCACCCTTGTTGCCTGTCTTGCCTATTCACCTTATCTTGCCCCTGAGACTTTTTGTTGTTGTTGTTGTTATTTTTCTGGATGAAAATAGTTCTCTAAGGGAAATGTTTGACTGATGTAGAGGAGATGAAACAAAAAACTGCAGAAACACTAAAGGGCATCAAAATCAATAAGTTCAAAACTTGTTTTGAGCAGTGGGAAAAAAAATCTCGATAGGTGTATTGCATCAAATGGAGAGTACTTTAAAGGTGACTGAAGTTTGAACATGTAAACATAAATAAATTCTGAGCTTTCTGTTGGGTCCCTCCTTGTGTATATACAGAATATCTCCTGGTTCTGCATCTGTTCAGTTGATGGTAAAGATCCTGTTAAGTCCTGTTATGTTGGGATATGAGGTGGTGTGGGCTATCAGTCTGACTCTGAAGGTCAAAGAACCAAGATTGCCAATATCTGAGGGCAGGAGCAGATGTATGTCTCACCTCAGACAGAGAGTGAGTTTTCCCTTCTTTTATACTTCTGGTGTATTTGGGCCCTCAGTAGCTTGGATGATGTCCACCCATGTTGAATGAAAAGGATGTGATTTATTGATCCTTCTGTGTTAAGTGCTAATCTTTTCCACAGACAACCTCACAGACACACCCAGAAATAATGTTTTACTTGCTCCAAGGCATTTCTTAATCTAGTTGTTGCCACATAAAATTAACCATCACAGTAGCCAATTTCACAAGTAAAAACAGTGTATATTTTAGAATGCTAAGAGTTGGATTTTGAATGTTCCCCAAGATCCATGTGTTAGAGGTTTGATTCCAGGGTGGTCCCATGGGAGGTGGTGGAACCTTTGAGAGGTGGAGTCTTACAAGAAATTTTTAGGTAATTGGGGGCATGCCCTCAAAGGGGATAATGGGACCCTGGCCCCTTCCTCTTTTTTCTTTCTGGATATGAGGTGAGTGGTTTTGCTCTCTCACATATCCCTTATGTACTGTATCCCTTCAGTTTAAGAACATGGGACCAATCATTCACAGCCTTGAGCCTCAAAAACCATGAACCCAAATCACCTGTTTTTTTTTTTTATAAGCTGATTATCTCAGGTATTTTATTATAATGATGTAAGGCTAACAGTTTCCCAGTTACAAACATACTAGTTTTTCTGATACTTTTTGAACCCTGTGAAGGACTGGATTTGTTCCTGTTTCCTGACTGAAGAGAATGAAACTCAGAGATGTTAAGTGACTTCCTGAAGACATTCAGATCTGAAAAGTTAGATCCAGGACTTATTCTAAGTGAATAAAGTAGAATATTCTTCCCGGTAGCATGTTGCATGTCTAGTGCATTTGTTAATTTATTAGAAAATACTTGCTATGCGCTATATGCCAAGCACTATTTTCATTCCCAGGGTTTCAATAGTAAGACCAGTGGGTTCCTTTCCTAGCCCAAGCCTGAGGGATTTGAAAGGTAGCAAATCTGTGAAGCACCTGTACACAAGAAACATAATTCAATTGCTTTAAGCATGCTTGAATCCCTATTTCACTGAGAAGAAGCTCTTCATCTCATTAGAGGGATTGTGATCAAGTGATGATAAAAAAGACAAGGACTCAGAATGATCTCAGTTTTTCTTTTGAATGAACCACTTAAAGCCTCAAGCACTTTAAATCATCAAGGCATTTAGCTACTTTCAGGGTTCTGTGATCAGATGTATTTATAAGATTTCAATTTTTTCAGTGTGTTCCTTGACCATTTGCTATCTCGGCTCCAAGCCCAGCCATTTAAGATGATGGGCAGAAAAAAGTATAGTTCTTGTACTATTAGAATGTAACATAATCTGAGCTTGGAATTCTAATATGCAATGTCAGTCTTTCAAATGGCATTTGGAGGATAAAAGCCTGAATTTTAACACATAAAGTCCACAACTATCTTAAGGAGCAATATTAGGGTACGTACGTGTGTGTGTGTGTAATGGTGAGTGGAGGTGGAATTACTTCAATTATATGCCCAATAGATAGTTTCTAATTCCATGTCCCTTCTCTCAATACTTTTAGTTGCCTAGCTGCCTCTACCCCTCCAATTTCCTCTTCTCTGCCCTACTCTGGGCCCCAGGAAGCTGATCTTTATGAATAAATCACATTATGTTGGATTTGGCCAATGGAAATTAGTAGCAGATGGTAAGAGGGCAGGAGTACTGTAGGGTACATCCCTGGGGTTTGCTAGGGTGAGACAGAGGGTGTCCTTTTCTTCAACTGCAGCTACTTTGGAAACCACACCATTCCCATAACCCTTCAGGTCAGAGTGAGCTTTTTATTGTTGCTAGTCTTGGTGAGCATCACCATTCCTTGTTGATTTCCCTGAACACTGCCCACATTTTTGTAAATAATTGCTATTCAAATCCTCTCAACATTCTTTGATGTGGCTGCCTTTTTTTTTTCCTCTCCGGACAGTATAGTACCTGATAGACCTCTTTTTTCTTTTCTGTCTAGGAAGTAATTGTTCATTATTCTTATTCATAGACTTTCATAAGTACATAACTGCCATTATGACTCTTAAGAAGCATTTTTGCAGGTAACTTTGGATTTCTATCAAAATGCAATTTTTGATTATTATGACAAAATATTGGATATAAACAATTAAAAAGGAAGAATATTTGTTTTGGCTCAGTATTTGAGGGGTTTCAGTCTATGGTCCTTTGGCTCCATTGATTCCAGGCCAGTGGGTGGTGAGGCAGAACATCCTGGCATGGAGCTTATATTGAGCAGAGGTGCTCACCTCATGCCTGGCTGGAGGCAGAAAGCAAGAGAAGGGGCTGGGGACCAGACACACCCCTCAAAGGCATGCCCCCTGTGACCCACTTCTTCCAAGGAGGCTCCACCTCCCAGTCTCCACCACTGCCCAATAATGCCATCAAATTATGATTTCCTCAGTGGATTAGTGCATTAATCAAGTAAGTGCCTCACAATGGAAACACTTCCCAAAAGCCCTACTTTGAACATTGCATTGGGAAGCAAGCCTTCAACACCTGAGCTTTCTGGGGACCCTTCATATCTAAGCCATGTCAGTGTATTTAGATATTCTTAAATTGCTGGAGTAATTTCATTATGTTAATGGTGTGCATTTAAAAACAGTTTTCCTAGGAAGAAGAATGAGCAAAACAATATTTAGAATGGGTAGTGACCTTTTGTAAAACATTGCATTAAAATATTTTATATTTTTACCTGAATCATCATTTTTCTCATGAAATAATTTTCATTATTTATTCACAGGGGCAGGCAACAAATTGCCAAACTGGCCTTTACATTAAACTTTTAATGCTGAATCTGTAATGGATACATTGAAATGCCATATATATATATAAAAAATAATTCTCCCCTTTCTATCCATACTGAGTCAACTTTACTAGGCCCCAGTATGGCTGTATGAATACAAGGTCTTTTCCTTTGCTTCTCTGACCCAGATTAATAGGAACCCATCTCTTCTAATACTGTTATCGTTGAGTTTTCAAGTTCATCTCAGTTAGAATTTAAGTATATTGGTATGTATATATTTCATTTTCCTTCTAAGGAATCTTGCCCTTTATCCACAATGTCCTTCCTACTATATTTAGGAAAGAACAATCTGATCATTTTACTTTCTGCTTAAATGTCTTCTATTACTCCCACAAACTGTTACAGTCATACAGGAGCATTGAGAATCTGTGACCCACCTTTCTGCTGTTTCCTTCCCTCATCCTTCTCCTTTCCCAGCACTGCTGCAGCTGTAGCAAATCTCTTCAGGTCACAGAAAACCCTGTGGCCTTCTTACCTTTTACATGCTGTATTCATCTAACAGAAGAATTTCAAAATCCATGAAGCAGCCAAGTGTGGCAGTGCACACCTGTAATCCCAGCAATTCAGGAGGCTGAGGCTATAGGAACATGTGTTTGAGGCCTAAGGCAGCTTGTGCAATTTAGTGATACCCTGTCTTAAAATAAAAAGTGAAAGCAACAGTGTGTCGGTACAATTTAGAGGTAGGATACTTGTCTAGCATATGTGAGGACCTGTTAAACCCCCAAGTACTGAAGAAAAAACTCTATGAAGCAAAACCCAACAGAATTAAAAGGGAAAATATACAAGTCTACAATTGCAATTGGAGATTTCAGCACCCTTCTCTAAGTAACTGATAGAACTAGGAGAGAATCAACAAGGTTATAGAAGAACTGGACCATAATATCAACCAACTAAAATCAACTTGATATTGATAGAACCTTACATCAAAAACCAAGAGAAAAACATTTTTTTTCAAGAGTACGTGAAACATGCTTGAGAGATCATATCCTGGGTCATAAAACATATCTTAGCACATTTAAAATAATGAAATCTAGAAACAGCAACATTAAGAAAACAGAAAAAAAAACTTGAAACACTTGGAAATCAAACAACATATTTCTGAATAATCTGTGAGTCAGAGGAAATTTCAGAGGAAATTCTAATATATTTTTAACTAAATGAAAATACAATTTAACAAAATTTATGGAGTGCAGCTAACATAGTATATAAATGAAAATTTATGATATCAATGCTTATATTAAGCAAAGAAGAAAGTTCTCAAATAATATAAGCTTCCCCTTTGTAAGGCTGAAAACAATTGAAAGCATGTGCATTTGACAACTTAGTAGCCCCCTTCTCCTCTCACCAAAACTACAAACTACCAAATCCTAACCAATGTGAAGTCAATGAATGGAGTAGACTTACACAATTAGGAAAACTGAAATAAATAATAGGTGAAAACTTTTAGAAATAGCTATCTTCAGGTCCACATAATTTCAGTGGCTAATTGTAACAAACATTGCATGAATAATAGTAATTATACCTAATCTTTTCTAGGAAAAATAAGCTGGGGCAGGGAGGAAGCACTTTCACAACACATTTTATGATATCAGAAATATCTTAGTACTAAAACCAAAGATGCTACACACACACACACACACACACACACACACAAATACCTCTCGTGAACTTAGATACAAAAATCCTCTGAAAATATTAGATAATCACATCTGATAATTTATAAATATTAATATGCAATGTCTAATGGGCTTTATTTGGGGACTGAAAAGTTGGTTGATTATTTAAGAATCAGTGCAATGTACCATATTAATAGTCTAAGTAAGAAAATCCACATGAAAAATCACTTGAAAACGATTTGAAAGATTTGAATACCAATTTGCGATCAAATCTCTCTGGAAAGTAGAAGCGAAAGAGAACTTTGTCAAGGTGATATAGAGTCTATAAACAAACAACCGATATCATAGATAAGTTGCTGTCTTAAAAAGGAATGTTTTCCGTTTAGACTAGGGAAAAAGATCAAAGAAACTCTTTCTTCATTCTTTTGGGCTTTTTAATTTTTATTTATTTAATTTTTCCCCAGTAATCTTATTTTATTTTCCTTTTTTTTTTAACATTCTTCATTTGTATTCAACATCATAATGGGAATCCTAGTCAGTACAATCAGACAAGGAAGAGAAGTGCAAGGCACCTTTGTTGGAAAGGAAGAAATATAACTTGTTATCCCTTTGCAGATGTTAGGATTATCTATGTAGAAATTCCTAAGGTCTATTCAAGATATTCCCAGAAATGATTTTTATCAAAGACACAGGATGTGCAAAGAACACAACAATGAATTCATTTTTCTAGATATTATCAATGAAAAATAAGAAATTAAAAGGTTTAAATTACTATCTGTAATAGTTGCTACAAATGAAATACTTGTATAAAAACTGTTTGACAAAACATCCTTAGGCTCTAGATGCTGAAAACTATAAATTTGATGAAAGAAATCAAAGGTGTACTATAGGGATATGTCTTGTGTTCATGGATTGGAAGGCTTAAAGTTAACGTAATCTCCCTATCAACAATAAACATGATAATGATTTCCTAATTGATTTACACATTGTATATAATGCCATTTGAAATCCTAGCATATTATTTATAGATATATTAGAGGTGATTATAAAATTTCAATGCAAAGGCCAACTAGAGAGCTAAAAGCAATTTAGAAAAAGAATAAAGGCAGAGGAATCCCTTTACCCACTTTAGGATTTACTGTGGAGCCCCTGGAAGAAAGACATTGTGTTATTGTTAAAGGAATCAGACATATGAATGAAATGGAATAGAATCCAGAAACAGACACATACAAGTTGCTAATTGATTTAACGGTACAAAAACAATTCTTTGGGAAGAGATAATCATTTCAGCAAAGGGTGTTGGACCAATGGAACATCTGTATAAAAATATAAAGTCTTGATCTTTATCTCACACCTTAAATGAATATTAACTCAAAGTGGATCCTGTTGTTACTTAGGTGCTGTCAAGTTGGGTCCAACCCCATGGAGAACAGAATGAAATACTCCCAAACTTTGTGCCAGGCACACAATCTCTTTTATGTTTATGCCCATTGTTCCAGACACTGGGTCAATCCATCTAGTTGAGGATCTTCCTTTTTCTCATTGACTGCCACTCTCTCAAACGTGATGTCTTTCCCCAGGGACTGGCCCTTCCTGACAACATGTCCAAAATATGTAAGGCACGGTC